>JARKHS020035582.1:65000-227528 GCA_030143305.2 Amblyomma americanum
GGAGGAACGCCCAGCGAAACGGAGGGGCGAAAGAATGACTTTGCACTTCAACTGAGCAAGCTCCATTCCGCCAGCTGTAGCTATCGCGTCACTTCAGGTTTAATCAGAGCTAAACCACCGTAAATTTTTTGCGTGTAAGCGAACCTTGAAAGTGTTCACTAGCGCCACCCTCGTCCATAGTGGTTGACGTAGCACTTCCTGTAATACCGCAAGAGCGACTTGGAACGTCATCTAACGGCGAGGGCGGAAACTGCGCGAGAACCCTCTTATGCTACTTATGGCATCAAGACTGCCATAACCGAGACCCTCGTTAAGCTATCAGAAGACAAGGCAAATGGAATGAGGGGCTCATTTGACAAACATATGAAGGCAGCCAACAGTCACCGAAACGAGGGTGCATAAGAAAATGTTTTTTTTTTAATTTGTAGTGCCAATTAATTGGAGAATAATACTTCGATTTATCTGTCGATTGAGGAAAATACTTATAAAGCAGCAGAAAAAACAACCATGCCGCCGGTGGGATCCGAATCCACGATCTCCGAACATCGCGTCCGGTGCTATACATATATATATATATATATATATATATATATATATATATTATATATATATATATATATATATATATATATATATATATATATATATATATATTACAGGTATGCCAATATTCAAATTTTTGAATACGAATCGAATATGATTATGAAGAAAAAATGGCTTCGCATATCGAATCCAATATCAAATATATGTTCAGTACAAAAAAATCAAAATGATAAACAAGGAAATGTTGTTGCCGTCATTTCTTCCAAAATAGTGTATGGTCTTTGCAACTAAATTAAGCAAAGCTAGACTGCTTCAGCGCCGTATAAAAAACTTGTGCACAGAAATATATACTATTGATGAGACAGCTTAAGAGTATTAAAAACCAAAACCAGTTGTGGTTATATATGGATCACCGGATAACAGTGTCCAAACTGTATTGAGGTCATGCAAAACAAAATCCATAAAATATCAAGAATGGCAACAAAGAATAGCATAATGACTAGTAAAACCTCATTCATTCGGAGTTCAAGGGACCGGAAGAAATGCGCACTTTATCCGAAGGCCTAGGTCTATAAACTACTGGCTTCTCTCCCTTCTTTCTTCTTTACGGCCGTCATCCATCTGCTACCATAGACACCATTCTGCCTTACCAACCTGACGCCTCCGAATATACCCCTGTTTCCGAAGCCGCGCCACACGCAGAAGATTGTCGCCAAATCGCCCGGTCATTCACAACTGACGCCCAGTATCGCCAGAAATTCCGCCACGACAACGCTCACACCACATCGCACTTCTTTCCTGGTGCGCTTGTGTGGCTCTGGATACCATCAAGTACTCCTGGACTCTCCTCGAAATTTCTCGCCAAGTATCACGGCCCCTACCGTGTCCTGGAGCACCCATCTCCAGTTAATTACGTCGTCGAACCCCTCACGCCATCTCCCGATCTCCGCCGCCGCGCCCGCGAGACAGTTCACATCCAGCGTCTCAAGCCTTATTACAACCCCTCCATATTGCAGTCGCCGTAAGTCGCCAGGATGGCTCCTCTTGGCCCCGGGGGTGATTGTGAAGAAGATGATGACCCAGACAAAGCAGATAGTTCGTGAAAACGAAGATGGCCCTGCGCGTCAGCCGTATTGCTATCGCCACGTGTGTCTGTGCCCGACCTGGTTGCCCTCGGATTGTTCTCGCCGCTGCTCCCTTCATCCCAGCTCTTTTAAATAAACCCCCACCTTACTATACATATATATATATAGTAGTAGTAAAGACTTTTATTCGACCATAATTTATAGGCCGAGCATGTCGACCGCCTGGGCGACCAGAAGCCGCTGTTCTTCTTCCCCTTCAGCGCCAAGCCAGTCGAGCCAGGTGGTGATGGATAGAAAGGGTGGGGGGAAGGAACCCGACTGCTGAGCAGCCGGGCAATAGAAGAGGCAATGGGCCAGGTCCGCATAGATGCAGGGGCAGTTGGGACAGGAAGGGTCCGATCGATAGCGATAGAGGAAGAGGCGGGACGGGGTGATAACTGCATTCATCTGAATGTGCCGAAGAAGGCGAGACTCCGGCACCGTGAGTGATGGATGAGGAGGGGGGTAAAGGCGTTTGTCGAGGCGGAGCTCAAGGTAGACCTCTTTTATGGTGCGGCGAAGGGTGAGCCTCCCACCGTCCTCCAAGGGCTTGGGCCAGGGGATCAACGGTGCCCGGAAAAGTGTGTCGCGGGCGAGCTGATGAGCCAGCTCATTGCCGTCAATCCCTGAATGCCCAGGGACCCAGCGGAGGAAAACGATGGAAGGCTGCAGTGCGGAGACCGCTCGTTCGACCTCCTGTTGGAGAGAAGGGGTCAGGGTGCGTTTCTGTATGTGGTGTATAGCGGCTTGTGAGTCTGAATAGACTGTGTACTCTTGGAGAGAGGGAAGGAGGGCAAATGACTGGAGGGCATGCGCAATGGCGAGGACCTCGAGGGACAATGCGTCTGGAGGGTGTAGATACGGCCCGCTGGTGTGGGTTTCAGGAGAAGGGAGGTGTGGATGGTACAGGGCGTAGCCGCAGGAACCTCGAGGAGCCACGAAGGAGGCATCCGTGTAAGCTACACCCTGGGTATCAAAGAGAGGGGAATGGTGCTGTGCGGCCGCATGACGACGTCCGGCGTGCAGGACGGGGGACATGTTGGTCGGGAGGGGAAGGATACGAAGATTGGGAGCGGGGGTGGGAATAGGAGAGGTAAACGGGGAGATTGGAATGGGCGAGATACCCGCTTGAGTCAATAACCACTGACCCTGACGGGTAAGGGAAAGCCGGGCAAGTTGCGAGTCACGATGGAGACTGAGAAGAAAACTAAGAGGATGGAAGAGGCCTGTGTATATATATATATATATATATATATATATATATATATATATATATATATATATATATATATATATATATATATATATATATATATATATATATATATATATATATATTCCCGAAAGTGAAGAAAAGTATACTGTTTCTCCATCACGTCTGTTTTCTTTCAAGGGTAATGCCAAGCTAGCGCTAGGAATTTTTGGTCCTTTATATATGTGTGGAAAGGCTCCCCCCAACTGGTGGGGAGGTGAGCAGCAGCAGCATGTCACAAAAAGAGAGTTAAAACAAACATATATATTTACGCAACGAATGTGTGCAGGGAATGGCCTCTATAAGTGCTGGGGCACTTAAAAGCGATATTTTCACCTTCTGACAGAATTGATTTTTTAAAGGGCAAGCCCATATAATAAAGGGCCTGTGGATAGTGCTGAATGTTATTTCTAAACTGTTCCATTTACAGTAGTAAATACCGGCTGCCCTCACAGCGAGTCAAATTAAGTGGGCAATCAGGGTGACTGCGATGCAGCCGTCGGTGCCATTTCTTCACTGCTTTGCCATGTGTGAAATTTACGGATAGTTTCGTAGTCAGATAAAAAACAACGATTCTTTTATTTCGGTGCATTAGCGGCTGTAAATTCAGCTGTACGAAAATTTTCTTTTAACAAAGGGAGATTCTTCGTAGCCTGGTTCCTCCAAGTGGCCGTCCTGTGATGGCTGGTCAGTTCACGAGCACGCAGCACTGTTGTCCAATAGGGCAGGTCCAATGTCCATTCACCATCCCAGAACACTCGCCAGGCGCCACGCATTCTCCACCACTTGTAGCACAGGGTAACGGTATGACTGCGTAATGCGTAAACGGGAGTGGAGTCCAGGTGGTCTGCGCTAGACATATATTGCACTGGCACAAAGTTCAAATTATGAGATGTTAGTTGCTCAGCATAAGAATAAACAATAAGCATTCTAGTGGCACCTGAAGATGTTCAGCAAAGTTTTATCCAGAACGCGCAGGGCTATGGTTTGTTGCAGGCTAATATGGACGACCTGTTCTGAACTCATTAATACAACAATCAAGAGGGGTACAATATTTCGAACCGTAACAAATTTTGCTGGAACTTGCCTGTACCCTTGCTTGTTGAATACAGAATGACTTATAAAAGTACTCGAATTAATGCCCCCTTTATTTGCAAGGAAGTAGGGCTGATAATGACCATTACCGAAAATTACGATCAATAGCACACCTGCTATTTTGAGCTAAATACTTGAAACAGCCCATCAGTTCGAGTCTGAAGTTTATGAATAGCCGCGAGAGATTCTCAGCTATGCATCTTTGCTGAAAGTCCGACCAAAGTGTAAAAAAGAGTTACTGCAATATTGGCAACAGAAAATGCACCGCTCGACGACCATTTTGGTACCTCGGACATGGCGGCCGCAATTTTATGAAGTGAACGCTAAAGGGCCTCAAGTCAGCGGATTTCATCAGGAGCGCTACTCAACGGCGCCTATTTTTCTGCGCCTCCTTTACTGCCTCATATTTCTTTAGCCTCTTGACGTAGTTAAGCGGTCCACCAAGATCTTGACAAATTCTTCAGGTTTGTTTTTCAGTTAAGCACATTCCTCACTTTCTTTTTGTTTATTTGGAAGCCCAGCCAGGTGGGTATGCTCCCGTAAATTGATCTCGGTTAACGGTATTATGAAAAGGCATAGCCACCTCTATAACTTCAAACATTTTACTGTACATTAGAACCACCCAACTAAATGCTTATGAAACTTGGAAACCAATCAGATGTCTTTCAGCCTGCCAGTGTCACATGGACTTTATTAGGAAGAAATATCAGATATCCACGTACTTCAGTGGCGTTTTCGCAAGAGCTTTGTCCGGGCATGCTGTTAATGTCAGGTTCTAGCTCGGTTAGATGAAAGTTGTGAACGTGAAACCAGTTGTTTCTCAATTACTGCATCTCTTCTAATTAAAGCAGGTAAAGTGGAAGAAATAACCTCCAAACGTGATAGTGCATTTGTCGTTGATATCAACGAAAACAGCAGAAACAGTGAGTTAATGATAAATTATTGCAATTCATCAATTTATTAGTTTAATTTCAATCTTTACTTCTTGTAGATACAGTTCAAATGAAGTTGTGAATCTCCAGTGAAGTAAAGTATGTATTTCTCCGAATGAGGCCTCACCGAAGTCTCAGTTCATATGGCGCCGCCCAGAATTTATAGATGCGGTGATTGCATGACTTGCTGTTAACTGAAATTTACGCGCCGAGGAAATTATTTTGGCTATGAGGTCCTAACAACAAACCTCTCCAAATTTCTACCATCAGTTGTTCTCTAAATAATACTGATATGACAGACCAGGCGTGTTAGTTTGCAAGGTCCCTAGGTATAATCAGCCGACACTGCTCAAATTGAACCCGTCAGTCCGATCTCATTGGCACATGATAGCACAACGGGCAATCCCATCCTCCATTAAATACAATATCAAGGTGGGGTCAAGCAGCTTCATTTCTTCGAGCGCCAAGCTATGCTGAGTAAAAACGCTCATATTATGATTGGTAGGATGTACAACTATGGGTATCACATTGATATTCTTCAAGCAATTTTGATTTGAACAAGAAGTACGATACTAAAGTCATTAAAAAAATTTAGGACACTTAAGTCTGCTTACGTGGATGAATGCAAAAGCATGTGTTTTGAGGAAAGGAAAGCACGCAGTAGCTCTCGGATCTCGACATTTCGGTGGACCCCTCAACCGCGCCTTAAAGCGTGCAACTCAAGGTGCATCTGTCATCGGTCCAAACCACTATCGCAAGTCTCAGAAGGCATGCAATTGAAGGTGCATATGTCATTAGTCCGAACCCCTGTCGCAAGCTAGCCTCCAACTTGACTAAAACATGTAAGCTATATGCAAACAGAAATGCTATAGATAACACCAACCAGAAATGCTATGACACCAATGACGAACGGTTGCTCAGAATTTTGGTGAATGTATTCAGGAATATTGCCACCACATTGAGGTCAACCAGTGAAGGATCGCTGGGATTTCATTTGCGCCTCTGATATCTGTTGCTCAATCCAGCGTCGTTGCTTCGGCGGACGCAGTTTCGCGTTGCGAATCTGTTTCCATCATTAATTAGTGGCGAAAATTGCAAAATTGGTCGCTTTTTGGGGAAGCTAGATGGCGCGGTATCTGTATCGCATATCGGCAGACACCTGAACCGCGCCGTAAGGGAAGGGATAAAGGAGGCAGTGAAGGAAGAAAGAGAAAGATCTGCCGTAGTGGAGGGCTCCGGAATAATTTCGACCCCCTGAGGATCTTTAACATGCACTGACATCGCACAGCACACGGCGCATCTTAACGTTTCACCTCCATCGAAACGCAGCTGCCGAGGTCGGGCTCGAGTGGCGACGTCATGCGTTTGGTTTCGGCGGTGGCGGCGGAGGCGAAGGCTGAGGGACGTCATAGCTGTCACGTGGTTTCTCCTCCGTTCAAGGTCAAACTCGCGCACACGGCAAGGAAGCTACCGGAGGGGAGTAGTAAAAGCTTTCGCTTTTAAATAAAGGTCAAAGGTGAAGTGGTGCGACACCATGGTGGACCACATATGGCGAGGCCTATAGCCACACGTGACATCTGGCTCACTTGAAGGTCAACCGGCAACGCACGGCAAAATCGGCTTTACCCTGCGCAGTGAAGCTTTCGCTTCATTAGTAAGGTTTATGTGCCTGCCAAAAAAAAAACACGCACGAAGAGAGCACATCAAACCCGAAAACATGTTACTAAACGAATGCAGTGCCGCTATGGCGTAGAGCAGCCGCCTCGAGTGCGAACGGACAGGGGTTCATACCGTGTGCCCCTCAAATCTCTTCCGGATAAAAAGAAAGAAATCCGCGTGTTGATGGAACAGCATAAATAGGCCTCGGTGCGACCTCAGATAGCAAGATCTTGGATCTGTCATCACCATTTTTTATCCATCATGCGATCTTTTTGATGCAACACTCCGGCATATATAAGGTGTGACCCTCCGCCAATAAAAACAGTTGTTAGTGCTTGTGTGTGTGTCGTTTTTCTCGTGGTGTGTGTGTGGGTGTGTTTGCACTAAACTTTTTAGAGATGATCGATATGCACCAACTAGCACCAAAAATAGATTTGATAATTTCTACAAACCCCTGCCTCTCCGGACTGAAGCCGAGAGTCATTGCGTTCTTACGGCTTCTCATAGCTTGACGAAATGCCCAGTAACCACAGACGTTTTTAAGGTTCTGCTTCCAAAAGCTTGCAGTTCTTCGTGCACGTCATTCTTGTAAGCCACGCAGGCCCTCCTGTTATCATTAGTCAACGTGGCAGATGGTTTCGATCAACCGTCCCACGACAAAATAACTGAGCCCCGGGCACAGTCCCACAAATATATGCGCCTATTATTCCGATAATCGGTCCCATGAATCGCTTTCATGGTTCCTGTTTGGATACACTCGTGCCCTAAGTGAAGTCCGAGCACTTCAACTAGGACTCCATCAATCCAGTTGTTATATTTCACTAAAGTACTGTTTGGCAAAAAAAAAAAACCAGCGAGCCTCTGGTCTGGTTTTATGTGGGTTAATGTCCCAAATGCGACTCAGGCTCTAAGGGACGCCTTAGTTGAGAGGGTGAGGATAGCTTCGGCCCCCTAGTGTTATTTAGCGTGCACTGACATAGCACAGCACACGGGCCTCCAGCATTTCGCCTGAATCGAAACACTGCCGCCGCGGCTGGGATCGAACCCGCGTCTTTCGGGTCAGCAGTCGAGCACCATAACCACTTTGTCCCCGCGGCGGCAGCGAGTTTCTGTTCCTCCGTAAAATTACACAACGCACAATGTGATTGATACATATCTGTACGGCATATTTATTTATGTATCAATTCTTCGAACAAATATCAGTCGCTGCAATTCCGAGCGTACTCACTGTATTAACAGGCAGTCCGGTTTTTAAGAACTGTGTAGCCATAGAGGTGCTCTAAGCAGCCCGGCAAGTTTGTTGCTTGGTGTTGCTCTATAGTTCCAGAGGCATAGAGGCCTGTAGCACACATCATGGTGGAAGGTCACAGGTAAACTATTGAACCGACGGCTTCAGAAAATTTTAAATTTCATGTGTAAACACGAGCTTGAGAAATATAGTTGAAAAACGCCGGCAACCGGACATTTCCACGGGTTTAAAGAGGGTACGGGTGTTCTGCTATGACCTTCCTCGAAGCATTCCTAGGCTCTGCGACATATTCGCACGAATCACTTGCTTTCCGGCTTGTAGGCGTCACCAAAAAAGGCATGCTGGGCGCTCGTTGCCCGTACTGTCGCTCGCTACCATGGAATATCTTCTCGTACATGCGACGAAATTTTACTGCACCTTATAGTGAATAGCCAGGCCTTACGAGATACATTTCTGAGTAGCTCTATTACATCTCAAATCGGCCTAGAAGAAATAGTCAGAATGACCCGCCTTGTGAGCAGTGTACACCTGGACAGAATTACAGAATATTGTGTCTTGGGCACAAGAGACTGGACGTGCACCGCTTGAAACTTTTGCATTCTCGACGCTGCAGTGTCAACTACAGCGAGTATACGCACTCCTTTGGAAATTGACATGCAACCCTCATCTCACTGCTTCGTCTTTGACAGGATCGGCTGATGCGTGCCGATGAGAATGAAAACTCCGCTGACAATCACGTTTTCAGCATTGTTCCAAAGTAAAAAAAAATTCCTTTCGACTAAGCAATATCACACCGAAATAATTATTCATGAGTGCTTAACGAGACCTTACCTATCACACGTTATGTGGCTTCTAACGTTTTTCTGAAACTGCGGCAACGCTTACGGCTTCGATTCCGGCGGCGCACTCGCGTGCCCAGTGGTGAAGGGGCGCCGTCGCTTCAGAAGAGTGCACTAAAGTGTCACTGAGCCGGGGCGGATGACTGGTACTTTCTGCGGTGGCCCGCTTTTTTCGAATAGTTAAGATCCTTTTTTTTGCTCTTTTTATTAACATGGTTGATAACTTTACGTTTGAAAAGCTTTGTAGCGACCTTCTACACACAAAAATTACGATGTTGTTGCGCTCAACGGCGGAACGCGCTAAACTGAACGGAGACTGCCGCTCTGCTGCTGCCTCACTGCTGAGACCTGCAGTGCTCATCGTTCCTCACAACCTCCGCTGATCCAGCGTGGGTAGGACACAAAATGTCACGTCGCATGTACCCCACGCCGTGGTGCGTTTCGCTGTAGATCGCTGTGCGCTTCTGCTGACGCGGGGTTTTAATTTTTAAAAATGCAAAAATCTGTTGACCCACAGCGGCGAAACTATTCGCGTTTTGTGAAGTTCTAAACACTGATATGGCTATTATTAACTGTCGGCTACGAATTTCTATTCGCAGTCAGGCGCCTATATGAAACACCTAAAAATTAAAATATCTCAGTTTAGTTAATCACACTACTATTTAACACGATTCACCCGTCTTCCGGTGTCCGGAAACACTGCTATTACGATGCCGCTACAAGCTTCTCTTTACCTCAAGTAAGCAAAATCTTGACCCATTCTCTCACCGTTTCTTCATGATTGCTTGGTAGAAACCTTGTGGGAGTCACTAAAGCTATAAATAACATGTCCCAAGTAAGGATCAAAGCAAGTGAAGATTATTTTGTGCTCCCTAGCGGTCCCTATAGCGGTATATCTGCTCAGTTTTAAATAGGCTTAGATGTACACAAAAGTTTACCGATGCTTGAGAGCTGCTTTCCTGAACTCTCGTTTCGAGCCCCAACAGTTCGTTTCGCCTGCAGGCTGTGGCCACAC
The DNA here is from genome assembly GCA_030143305.2 of Amblyomma americanum. Lineage (NCBI taxonomy): Eukaryota > Metazoa > Arthropoda > Arachnida > Ixodida > Ixodidae > Amblyomma > Amblyomma americanum. The sequence continues at coordinate 74,709 of JARKHS020035582.1, forward strand.
CCTTAGCTGCCTATCAAGGCAGCGTCTAATGCCATCAAAACACATGCAATTTTAAGCATTTTAAGGCCATTTGCAAGATTTGTAAAATAAGCTATTGCCTGGAAAATTTAGTCTTGCTGTTCAGTGATTCATGCTTACATGGTCAATGACTCCTAGCATCGGCTGTTATCACGACAGCTGACCTGTACAGTTTCTAAGACCTGATCAGGCACAAAGCCAGCATTATTTATCGGGGGAGGAGCTCCAACCAAGGAAAAAGTGATCGCCAGAGAGGCGCGTAAACCTGAAAAGCGAAATGCAATAAAGCGCATCGGACATGTCCGTCTGTGAGATACTCCTCTTCTTCTTTTGGCCAACTAAAAAAAAACCCAGATTGTTTGGAGTAGCCTATAAAAGAAACGTATGAAGCACCTTACCAAGAACTAGCCAACCGCAGATGAAATTGCAAAATAAAATTTAAAAAGTGATAATTTAAACCAAGCAATATTTGCGGAATGAATCCTGCTCTTGTGGATCTCACGTTTATTGCTCTAAAAAGTTACGTGCAAGAACCGACTCGTATTTTTGGGGGGAAGTTCTCTAACGATGTGTAGCCGTGGATATACCAAAAACCGCGTATGGCACTGGATGGTGCGACCCTATACGTAAGTAGCCCCCCATTCTAGGTTTAAAAAAAACATCCACAAAAGCACAGCAGAGAAGTGCACGTGCCGAGCGGCCCCACTGATAACTGTAGAAGCGTACTTCAAAACTCGTTAAATCTTTCTCCACCTCGGGTGGTGTCTTCACTGCTTTCTTTTTAAACAAAAAGTTTGTGATCCCCAAATAATTAATAAAATAAAAGAAGGTTCAGCGCTGGATATCTCCTGTGCTGTCCCGTCACCTCGACCTAGTGAGACAGGTTCGGACATCGATCTCGCTGGTGCTGCCGTCCGTAAGATATATTGTTCGAAAAAAAGAGGTATAGCGTAGAACTCCTTCCCTCGAATGACTGTAAAGCGATGCGGCCATAGTCTTTTCGGTGTTGTCCGCCATCCGCGCGATCAGCCCTTCACAATCACAAGTTCATATCACATGCACTGGCTCAAATTGTTCATGCGTCAATTGAAGAATGCACATCTCCGGTTATGGACAGGGAGAATTGGCTTCGGTCAGAGTGTTGGCTGCAGTGTATTAAGAGTCTCGTTCGCGTTGACAACACAGAGGTGCCACGTGGAGTTTATCTTGTAGGCCAGAGGCCGCTCAACCATGCCGCAGAAGCCATGCTGCATAGCCGCCTCTAAGCACATTCTCCGCAACAACCACCGAATGCCGCTGCCCCTGCTTTTTGGCGCTTAAATTTCCCGAAAACAAGGCAGGAAACAGCGCGTAGAGACAAGAAAGAACACGAGAGATGAAATACACACGGCGCTGAGTAAAAACTGAAATATAGGAAAAAACGAGGCAGGGAAGGGCGGTTAGAAAAGGGGCCGGAGGACCTCCATAAGAACGAGGAGATTGGGGGGGGGGGGGGGGGATTTTCTAGGCTCCGGAGAAAGGCTCCACAACTGCAAAACAGAAGCACAGAACAACAAAGACACGAAAAAGACGAAGGAAGTGACGCCCCCTGCCGCGGAAAAGGGGAAACTAACCATCCAGATATCTCATTCTGAAGAAGGTTGATAGAAGAGATGCTAACAGCGAGGTCTTCTTTTCTACAGCGACAGCTGTTAGGCGCCCGTCTTTCGCTTTCTCGGCGCTGTCGCCTTCGGCGTAACCGGGCACTACGTTAATGTCACGGTCATCCTGGGTTGCATAAGCCTACGGCTGGCTCTGTTTGGTATAGCCGCCTGCCAGTGCAGGGGTGCATCACTTGACCACTACAGCAGTGCGCCAGGAATATATCCCCAAAACTAAACGCCTTAACAGCTATCGCTGAATATCGCGTTACCCACTCTTAGCCGTGCTGTGAGTTTTTCATTCAGGATACATCAAGAATGAACATTGCCGCACGATCCCTGCAGCCCCTGTAGATGGAGACGTTCTGGAACAAAGGGCAGTAGCCACATGGGGCATGCGAAGCCTGCTTCACCTAACCTCACAGAGCGTCGCGCTTATGCCACCCCGCAGGCAGCACATCAATTTCATGAACATTTAAATGGCCTTGGCGAAAATTAGGTTAAGTTGTTGTGACCTGTGTAGTGTGCGAACCACTGTAATTCATTCAACGATGCAAGTGCAGTCATTGCATGCGCTATCAGCTTCAGTAGTGAGCACACAATGTTTTGGTGTTGATCATATAGGAAGTGGGAAAATGTTAGCCCCTCGATGATCTTTGGTGGCCCGGACAGGGCCCATAAAAATGCACGTGAATGTGAGAACATTGCAAGGTTCATAATTTTAAGGTTTTAGGGGAATTGGATGTAAAACGTAGATTGTGCAAAAAAAGATATCACTCAGGGCTTTTCTTTAAAGAACCACGTTTTTGTCTCTGTCTCTTTAAGTCGGCGGCTCCGACCTCTGCGTAAGATGCATTGGTGCCCCCATTAGCGATCGCTTCTAAGTCTCGGCCAGAACAACACTGTATCAGTGTTCACCAGAGAATAGATGTCAAGTCCCAGGATTAATGCTCCGGTGATTAAGAAGTGTGTGTGTGGGGGGGGGGGGGGGTGCACCCCTCCACACTACGTGCCTGGTCCTGCTGACACTATTCTTTCACGTTGCTGTCCCAACTAAGTGACAAAAAGTGCATGCGCAGTGTTCACAACTATACAAGTTTTTGGAAGACAGACAGCGAGACAGACTTTGTAAAGACTGAAGTGCAGATCGTCCACGGTACTGGCAAGGTTCGCCTCATACACTGTAAACAAGAATCAACCCAAGTGGGAGTTTAAATGGTTCGCGCCACCCTTTATACTCCATATGCGTAAACATTTGATCCATGACTATGGAGTAAAAATTTTCTAAAGGACCTATTTTGCTCCCTGCGCTAAATATTGGGGTATAAATGAGGGTTCTGCTCTCTATATCTCCCATTTTTTAAATGGAGTTTCTTGGTCTCAATGCGCCCCAAGTCCCCAAAGGAGTAAAAAAAAAACACCATATTGCGCCCTCCGTCCCGCAACCTAGCGTCTCGTCTGCTTGTGGTCAGTCGTCTGACAATAGCGGTGAGTGACGACCCCTTGGTTACCGTCGTCGCTGGATCTCTGCTCACTTCTGCTCCTTCACCGGCGCCTGCCGCGGTACTACATATCGGCTTGCCGTTTTCTGCTACAGTAAGCTGCATAATTGAACTTTTCTTGCGAAGCTTACAGTGCTGTAACCATACCTGACCTTCCTTTGTTGGTGTTGCCACCCCATTAGAGCCCCTTTTTAGGCCTAATTCTCACAACTTTTTTCAGTGTGGTTCTCGTGGTGTGTTGCTACTGATTATAGTGCGTTGCATAACATGGAACTCTGATAGAATATACATAGTTTCAACGCTGAGCTCTTGATTGAGCTGATGAGGCTACATTTTCCTCAGTCATATTGAAATGCCAACCTTAAAGTATGAATATGAAGTCAAACACTGCCATGCCAAACTACCTTCAGGGTGTTTTCATTTTCAACTTATTCTGCTCAGGTATTTAGTCTGCTCTGGTATTTAGGTATTTAATATAGTGTGATACATGAACGTGAAAACTTCTCCGCGACTCCTTTTCAGTTTTGATCTGATTATTCTAATGCTATATCTCCTTTATCTACGAACGTAGCCAAACAAACAAGCTCGTACAGCAAAAGCAGACGACAAGCAGACGACTCCTGCCGCCTTCGCTTATACGGCGCCGCTGGGCTTGCAGACGGCGAAAACAACGCGCGACGCGGGGTCACATTAGGGTAGCGCAGTTTCCAAGTTGGATTGCCGGCTGCCCCCCGCAGCTACTGCCCGTTTCTGCCGCTGGCACTGCTGTAAGAATGAGCCTGAATGAGGATTAATAAACATGATGCCATTTTTGGGCGTCATTTTTGTGGCAGTAAAAAACTCCCCTGTACTCCTAAATACCTCCCTTGTATAAGGGAGTAAATAAAATACTCCATTTATATGGAGTAAATAAAACCTCCTTTTGGGGTGTGCGCTAGAGGACAAGCCATTTACTCCTATTAGGGTGCATTTTTGTTAACAGTGTATCACTGGAATAAACGGCATGGCTGATCCTGTGCTAAAATTGTAGCCAGCATTTCGGGCCGCACCGTGATTTACTAGCGTTCTTTTTGGAGGGATACAGCAACGACCAGTCCAATGGAGAGCCGAAAAGAAAGTGTTCGTTCTTGTAGTATACCGAAGTTCCTTAAAATGGGCTGATTAAGCAGTGGGCCAAGAGTTAGCCATAACGATAACGGATATATGACGCGAGAGGAAGCAGAGCGAGATTGCTGTTTGAAATAGCAAGAACAGTTTCCATTATGCGACCACTTCTTTTGGAAGAAAGTCTCACAGAACTTGCTGTCGACACATATATACTGCTTTTTTAAGCCCTGCTATGACCCCCTTATCCAGCCGGTGTAAAACCCTTAGGTTTTGTCTTAGTGAGAGAAGCATGCCGTCATTTGGTTTGCAAAACAGCCTGGATTGTCTATTCATGGCAGCTCCACTCATCGCTCGCTCACTCCTTTCTACGTGTATCAAATAAGATTATCGTCCATCAGATGGAACAATCTGCCCTATTCTCAAATGAAATCCTCTCTCTCTGTTTTAATAATCTTCCAAAACGCCAAACTTTTTCTGATTTCATATCAGATGTTCTGGATACGCCAATGGCAGCTTTCGAAAAGAGCACACGTTTATTTTATATACCGTCATTGGTCATACTTCGAGCTCGGTAACCTGATGTACTAAAATGCAACACGTGTTGAATTCTGACGCAGCAGTATCTGCTTTTGCACCAATTTCGTCTCGATAAATGACTCAAACTCTAGCTACAGCAACTACCATTTATTGTAAGAAACTTGTTCCCATTAAGCTCACAGTTTTATTTGAGTGAATTACTCAACTCAATTTACAAAAATGCATTATCTCCCTAATGAGCACTAGCACGTACTTTTGAAGGGTATCAATATATATTTTATTTTTGTGCACATTTAAATTTAATTTGTTTTCAAACATAGTCATTTCTGCTGCGAAATTTGTACTTGACGAAGCAATTACGTAATAAATTTTCGTCGCTACACACTACACAGAATTCAAACATGATATACGCTTTGTTACATTTAGTGGATCTTTATCAAGTCTTCCTTCTTTACACCGAATTCAAACGATCTTACTAATCTTGGTTCTCTTAGGACTGTTCTTGCCACCAGGAGCAAACGCATGCAATCTCAGAATTAGGGTAACCAAGTTTCCTTACGCGAATTAACCTAGCTCCTTATGCTGTGACTGCATCCTATTACTGAAGTCGCCATTTTATTACCGACGCCCGCAGCTAAATGTGCTATATTTACAAAAACTTTTTCGTGCACACCTGTTTTGAGTTTGTTACCAATAAGAACTAAAGATTCATTCGGCGCTCGTTGCTTCAAGCCTGTGGTTTTTCTAATCCTGCGGTCACGCTAAAACATCGTCAATACTCGCAGTACCAGAAAAATTCCTTAAGTAAATACAAACTTCATAATGTTTGAATTTGTGTTTGTATAGTTGTTTCATATCCTGATATTCGCGCGCGTTTTTCACAATATTGATTCTTCCTGCGGTTTTGACTTTAGGTTCGTGTGGTTTTCTTCCAGTGATATTTGTATTTGTGCAGCTTTGTGCTTCTTCAAGTAAGGTGCCTCCCGTGCAGCGTATACTTCTTGCTCATCTTCAGCATTCATAATGCGTTTTGTATAGTTTGGCTGTTTTCTGAACAATAAACATCAATCTTGGGGTAATGTATAGCACAGATATAGTTTTGACAAGTATGCAAACGATAGACGTTGACCTTTCATAAGTGCCAGCAATCACTAGCATTTTTTTTCTGAAAACTAATAGCTATTTTTACATCCTGATTTGTTAATAGCTTGTATATATACCGATAGCAATTTAGCTCAGTCACCGATAGAAGGAAGACAGGTGAGGTTCTTGCAGCGTCTTTTTTCATATAACGTAGTCTCTGGGGAAGCGGTATTTTCGTTCATTATTTATGAGAAGTGGTGGAAATGCCAAATTGTTTGTTGCCAGATATTTCGCATCAGTATTTTGTTCGCATGCATAAAAAGCGTGCCGGTCGCGAAATTTCAGCATAGAAGTCTTAACATAATCCACAGACCCTGCTTGAGAAATCAGTCTCCTTATTTCACGAAAAATAATTTTCTTGTGCTCCGGACGTGTTTAATGTTGTTTTCTTGCTGCGAAACGGTGCAATTTATCCAGCGGTCACTCTGTCTTCCCAAAGTTGTGGCATTAAAAACATTTATGCACGAACATTAACAGTCGTTATTAATTTCAAGTTCTTCATTCAACGCAGTACGCGTGCACGTGTGTACTTTAAGAACGAATGTTCAAAATGCTCGACTGTATTCGGGGCGCGAAATGCAGCTATGAAACAATTACAGAATAATAAAAAAGCTCTAGGATGTCCCACAGATCAATGGAGCCAAGTCTTACCTGATACCTGGTTTGGTTCAGCGGTTCCTTTAGTTGCATGAAAAAGAAAAGACGAAGATACATAAGCTGAGTGCACTTATACTACGCTGCATCTCTCGCAAAACTCAGTGACAGCTTGATAATATATTGCCACAATTAAGCGTGAAATCTTGTCGATCTCTAAGTCTGTAAAGTTTCTGAAAACATTCTTGTGGAGCCGCAGGCATCCTGAGGCAAATATAAAGCCAATCTTGCTGGTGACATTTGTTTCCGAAATAAATAAACATTACCTGAATTTAACCCAAAGCGAAATACTTACCAGGCAAGCAAAGCGTGATGCATTTGGCGAATCTGCCACAGCCACATTCAATTATTTTTCTCAGGTCCCCTTCATCATACGAGTTTCTATACAGGGACGGGTTTATAGGCAGATAATTTACAAAGCTGCCAGCTGGCGGCTACTGTGCTCTTAATAATAAATAAGGGAAATACGGCCAATTAACGCATCTAAACGAGTAACAAGAAGGAAGAGCCCAAAGCAGCAGAAATTTGTAAGGTTGAAAGTCACTTTCGTTCTGGATTTCCCTCAGCTGGAGAGTCATTCAGCTCGAATGCTTTCCAGGGGAAGCGACTCGTCAACCGTCGCGGCCCAAAGTGTGTCTTTCCACAGGCTGCGCTTTACAAATACAAATATGAAACCAAAGGGTCCGTGATCATACTAGTTGCAACACGGTATCGTATGCTGTAGGCATACTCCCTACACTGTTTTTGAAGTACCCACGGGGAGCACCGCGGCCTCTAATGCTACGTGTTGTTTTCTACTTATTGATGTCTCAGACGTTCGTTCTGCCCTTGCTAAAGTACGGCCCCAGGAGTGCTTTTCTCATGGCAGTGCAATTGGGCCAGTTCTGTCAGGAGCAAGCCTCTAACCTCCGGAGCGTCTCACTCTGCGTGGAGGCGCTACCTTGACAAACACTTCTGGTGTCCAAACAGGTGCAGTGGAATCGTTTCGAAGCCAGAAATGCTTTGCCAGGTGGCGCTCCTACGCAGAGTGGCACGGGTCGGAACTTGGAAGGGGGTCTGTTACTTTCGCCACCGATGGTAAATTCTCGGTAAGAATTCTTCGAGACCACTTGAATTGCTTTTAACCACCAAAGTGGAGTGGTCGCGGTAGCAAGAAGTAGACGAGAAGCGGTGTAAAAGGCGTGATACAAGTGTTCTCTGCCAGCAGGAATTAGTTTTTAGTGGTGCCACAAATTACCAACCCTATGGATAAACCGTGTGACGTGAAGACTTTCGAGCTATGCTACATGGTTCAGTTACAGGGGTAAACGGTATACATTGAGGCATGTTGTAACTGATAGCCTTCTTCTTATGCGACTAGTCTGAGTGTTACTTAGGTGAGCCTAGGATAAAAAGGAAGTGTTGACTATGCAGGGAGTACTTGACTAGGGTGGCAAAATCCTGATTGGGTAGGAGGTCGCGTTGTCGGCTCTGGTAGCGTGCTAAATGCCGCACTCTAGACCTGATTATTCAATTCGTTGGAGAATGAGATTTTTATTTCCTTCTCTTATTTTTAATATGGCGGAGAACTGAGGCGGCACCAGGATTCGAAACACTTGCCTTTAGAGCTCAAAAATGTCAACGCGAGGGCATACCCCCTCAATCTGATAGCACATTTGTTCAGGAACGCTGCTTGTTTGTCTGGTACCTGTGCCTAACTCATTCTGCGTGGTAGAGGAGGAAATCTTAAAAACTTATTCTAAAGTTCACTGTAATCTGCCAGTGGTCCAAAGCCTGACAACTTTTCTGGTCCTTCTCATTTGACAGACGTTGCCATGGCAGAGCTCCACACAACATAAATTCTGTTCAGTGGGGAATCTAACAGCGAAACCTTTTGTCATACGTCATACCTTTTGTCATACCTTTTGTCAGATCTATACCATTCCACTGCTGCATGATCAACTGATGAGTTTCATGTGTGAACCCCGATAGCATCATTTATTTCGCAGGATCTTTTGAGCAGTGCACGTCCGACAGCCCGCAGAATAGGGTTAAATATTGTTTTTTTCGTTCATTATTGCGAACCCTGGAGTTTCTTTCTACATGCACCCTGAAAAGCCTGTGCATACGAACAGGATTTAGAATGCTCATGGGACAAACAGCCAGAGCTAGAGTTCTGCAACTGCACTAAGAATTTAGGACTAAAATATGAAATCCCATCGATAATGTTGCACTTTTGTACTAGCTGCCGTAAGTCGCTTAGGCCAGGTTACGGTTGTTTATCTTACTCTTAGTTCGCTTATAGGGTGATAATGGGCAGCAGTAAGATGGTATGTAATACGGTACATCACATACAAAAATGCATACAGGTGGTCGGTATCAGACAATATTGCTTACGTTATAAAAGGAGCGAATATTTCACTATAATAAAGGTTTGAGCTTCCTGATTCTAGCCGTGCGTATGAAAGACTCTTACCGAAAAAAAGAACGAAGAAGGAAACTAATAGCAGAGCAGTGTGGGCCATGACTGTGCCTGGTACTTGTGCACTGACCTGTAGTAATGGCTAGCTGAGTAGGGGCTTTTATGCCTCTTCAACAGAAGAGTTTCATTTTTATTCCTCATGCTCGAAGCGCGTGATCATGCTCTGACATGGACACAGGGATTCCTTGGATAGCAGAAAATGTCAGGTACGCACGGGCAAAAGCCGCGTTCTTTACAGGTCACTTCCGAGCACATTATTCTTGAAACGTCAAAACTTAATGTTCTGGCTGTTGTCGCTGCACCGCCGTAAAATATCGCTCTTATCCAGTGTACTTTTTATCATTCAGCTGCACGTCATGGATTATCTATGTAAAAAATAAATTCTGGTTGCACGTATTAACGCCATAACATTGGTATCTTCAAAACGTCAAGTTTCTGTCCATCAAAATCCTATATTCCTACCTCTCAGTCGTTAGGATATGGCTTTGCTTTTGAGCTGTACTACACATTATGCGTTAAGTAAAGTAATCCTAGCACAATTTTTTTATCTCAGGCAAAGCATCAGTAATGCAGTTCGAAATTAAGTTGTTACTCACGTGATAATTTAAGTGCGCTGCGGTGCATGAAAAAACAGTAGCCCTTTGCGACACGCATTAAGATATAGCCATCAGAAAAATTTGAAACTGCCTGTGCATGCTCTTGATAGCCAATATTTCACTTAAATATTATAATCAGTCCGATATCTTAAGTACTTAAAAAATTAGGTCGCGTCCTCATATGTACACACTGTGACTCAATACAACGAAGTCAGCAAAAAACAACCGAAGGCTTTATTGCACGAAAATATTGCAGGTTAACCAATACAATATACATTCTGCGGTCATGGGTGGTAAAAGAAGACATTTTTGATCATGTTATTCCTTACTTTGTGTGAAATTGATAAAAACAATCATTAGTAGCGGACAGGCACAAGAAAACTTCGCATTTTTGGCATCGAACTCGTGATTTGGAATTGCATCCTGGTCTTCGGCAACGCTGTGGGAATCGTGCATCCACGTGTTGAGGCCAGCGCGCTTTACAATCAAAACGAACAAAGTTTGTGGGAAGGGGTCCATTATTGTGAGGTGCTTTTGATATCTTCTGTAAACTTTCCGCACTTCGTCGCCCTCTCTTCTTCTCCAAAGTTTTATCGGAAACAACCAGGCTCATAGCAGTATCGGTTTGAAACTGAAGCATGTCCATCGTGTCCTTTCAGAGAAGGCCTTCAGCAGAGGCATCTCTTATATACTGCAACCATCAGTTCGCAAGCGCAAATGAGGTGAGATGTGAAATTACCCTTACAGGCCATTTTTTCGTCTTTGCTCTGATGTGATAGAGGGACATTATAAAATCCAATTTATCAACCCCACCTATGTGACGATTGTACTCTAGTATAGCCTGTGGGCATTCCACCTCAATGCGCTCCTTTTTCGAAGCACTCCGCCTGCTCACAATCCTAGATTCACCAGAAGAAACGTGTGTTGAGGCTACCGTCACCAGATTGTTGTCCTTCCATCGCACAAGGGCAACATCTCCCTTTTCTGTCACCTTGACATCGGTGCTCCCACGCTCCTCCTTTCGCATTTCTTCTTCGCCCTTCAGCTTACAACCGAGCAGCCTGTTGCACCTGATTGTGCCAGTGGCAAGAATTCCATATACCTTTTAGCTCCCTGAGAAGTAACACCGACGTGAAGTAATTGTCAAAGAACAACTTCAGGTTGCGGTGCTGTGGGAATGACTCCACAAGTCTCATTACTACACAGCCCCCTAGCCCAAGGTACGAGACCTCCCCGTCTATTCCTGTGCCTTTGCCCTGATACAGTTCAAAATCTTGCGCCAGGCCATCGGTGCTGCACCGCACAAAGATCTTGACACCAACAGGGTTTGGTTTGCTTTTCACCACCTGTTTTGCTGGGACCCTTCCTGCAAATGCCACCATCTGTTCATCAATGCAGTTGTGCTCAAGCTCTTCAAGCTGAAGGCACCGCAACCTAATGGCGTCAAGAAGCGGCCTCACCTTCCAAAACTTGTCCGCGCTAGATGCATCCCTGGGCTCGTTCTGGTCGGTTATGTGTAACGCGCTTCTCAGCTTAAAAACTCTATTTACTGCCATTGCATCTGCAATTGCAGGCATTCGGGTACCGCTTTGCCAGTACATGCGGGCACGTGGGAACTTCAGTACTGCCGTGTAAATCAGAATGCCAAAAAACACTTTCATTTCTTGCACGGAGCACGAGAGTTCCGTTCCTGTGCTCTGCAGGACATAAATACGTGTGTACTTCGTGAAGTCCTCAAACACTTCGTCCGTGAAATACTTCATGAAGTAATTTAGCGGTTCCTGTGGAGTTGACCCGCCAAGCGGCTGGTAGGTGCAGCGCGTGTCCACTGGGTTGAAAGGTTTGGCGAGCCATTTGACACGTTTCACTTTTTTTGCAGGCGTCTCGTCACTGTCACTGTGATCTTCCTCAGCGTCTGCCGGATGCATTGTAGGATCATGCGCCTCATCCCATGTAGTATCCTACAAATGTAGAAGCCAAAATGACGCAGCTGCTTCACAAGAGATTTCACCACTTGCCACTTACCGCTTGAACTGTCAGTACGTCAGCGACTTCATCGTCAGAAAGCCCGGCGTCTGACGCATCTCCATTCATGATGGCGTCAAAAAGCTGGTCGACTGACGAGTTCGAAGCCTTGCGTCTTGTTCTAGCATGGTTTTGAATGCCTGTAAAAGGAAAAAGGAATCAGGAACGCAGAAACGCTACACTCGCACAGTTCCACAAGGATGTAGCAGCGGCCGCCTAAGCAGTGTATTTGTGACACATTGTGTACAAATCGAACGCGCAGTGATAAACACGACGGCCGTGTCCGAACCAGTGCTGGAATAAAAACTAAATGCATAGTATTGTAATCTGTAGCATTTATATATTAAGGCTGCAGCTTTAGTTTTTTCTTATTCAACATTTTAATTAAACTGAAAAGAAAAAGCCAGGAGCGCCTACTTGACGAGCTCTGAACGTCGAAGCGTCCATCTTGTTCGCTTGTTTTGGTAAAGCATTTGGCGCAGCAATCATGAGATAGCAGCACAGTCGGGTAGAGCGGGAAATTCGAATGCTACCTGAGTAGCCCAAGTGTCGGTGACGGCGATAGAAACTCGCAAAAAAGCTCGCGAAAATCGCGTGTACAATTGTACACGCCATGTCGCAAACACGTAGTGCGTAATTTGGACTCCAAAGTTGGGTTTATCGGTGCAATGGCAGAACCATGTTGCTTCCGGCGAGACTATTTTGCTCGCGTGCTGAGACTACCAAGACGTTTTTAACCGTCCTAAACGACCTTCGTGCTGCCTCTTTATCTTCATGCAGTGCTACAATGCAGTTTTTATTTGTTTGGGCAGGTTCGCAATGGTAGAAAAAGCACGAAATGCAGATAACTCGCGAGGGGCTAATTTCTGCTGTTTCCCAAGGAAGTAGAATGCAGAGGTGAAGAGCTGGGCGATTTACGCCAGCGCAAGCGTTAAGAGCTGCCTCTCCTGATCGATATCATGAAAGCCGGGAGAGAAGCATACCGCTGGCGTAAATAGCACAGCCAGCGCCTCCGTCGCGGTCCTGTCATCTTAGCCGCAGCACAACCGGCTTAATGATTTATTCGTTTGTAGGCTGAAATTTTCAGAGCGCTGCATTCGCGGCGCTAGCCGGCATGGCAAGCGGTATTTTTTTTTTCCATTCTTCATCCACTTAAGCATAAAAAACTAATACTAAACAGATGGACAGTTAGAAACAATTCAATCGAATGTTTTGCGGACTGTTCCAGAACTTTTCCACTGCAATTTTTTGCTTTCATAACTTCGTTGCTTTCTAAGTTGCTTATTAACTTCTACTAATTATGCAATTAAGAAGAATGCAAAAATAGTGCGACTTGCTCGTACAACAGCCAGCAGTATGCATTTACTGCGTCGTTTTAGAGTGCCTCGGCCTAATTTTTAACTTTGGCTAAATTTAGCTTGAACGCTCTTTATATACACACGTATATACACACATGCGAGGGCGTTCATAAAGTTTTAATATTGGCAAGAAGAAACAAACATAAAAGAATGAACTGCCGTATTAAGTAGACAAGCTGAATAAAAAGTATTTAGGCACATGCGTTTTTTTTTTCCTGTAGATCCTTAAACGCTGAAATTGCACTTTGTGCGGGCTATGGGTGTGAACGATGCATGATTTAATTTATTTAACGCGATTGTGTTAAAGGCCCCGTTACGCAGAAAATCTGGCATCGGCATTGTAGGTGTTGTGAGTGAAAAATCATGGGCATGGCTCTGAACGGTGGTCCCCAGAGAGCAACCGAGGAAGCAGGTGGGCCACCTAGGTCCCGCGACCCTGTGGCATCATCACAACCTGCCCACCAAATAGTGAGTCAACTGCCTACCATGGCAGGTGGCGGTTATATTAATGACTGTTCACTCGCGAAAAGCGACTTGGGCCACGCAAGGCCACCATTGGGAGCACCTGCCACCGTAGGGCAGTGTCGCATTGCCTAACGGCGGCAACACTGCGGCACAACGGGTAGGATGACTCCCAGGGGTCTGTGAATGTAAAGTGGAGAATGACCTTCTTCATATATCGGAATTAACCCATTACACTATCGCGTCATACTCTCAAGGCGGAGCTTAAGTACATTTTCTTATTTTTTTTAAGATCATTTTCTCAGAGCCGAAGAAGCCTAGCGTTCCCGACAAAGTAAAAAAATACATGGCTCGCGTCATTTAATCGTGCTAAATGACGTACCGAAATCGGCTCGGATATGCAATCAGCTTAGATATATGGAAGCGACTTCTCCTTGCGATGGCTGGTTTTAAGTGCTTAGATTTATGAACACGTGCGCCAAAACTGGATGAATAACGTCAATGACGGTGAAGTAACGCGTTGTACAACCTTTGTCCGGAAAGTTTCGAGACTGATTTATTTTCTTCTATAGAAATTATTCCCCAAAAGAAATGTTGGTGTGTATGTGTAGCGCCATCTTTTCGTACTAACCTGAGAAATTTATGTTGATTGCTGTGGCAGCTGCTAGATGGCACTACATGTAGAAACTACGTTGTCACTAGTCGTCGGTGCATTCCATTGTGAGTGAAAGTGGAGAGATGGACGTCCACCTCGAACAGCATGTAAACATAAAATTTTGTGTGAAGCTTGGCAAGACACCCTCACATACGTATGAGCTTCTTCGTGACGGTTACGGCAATGGGACATTATCGTGGGTACGAGTTTTCGAGTGGCACAAGAAGTTCCTTTCGGGGAGAACGTCGGTGGAAGACGGCACAAGGCTGGGACGCCCTTTTTACCTCACGGAATGAAAACAACGTGGCTGGGATCACGGAAATCGTGCAGCAAAACCGCACCATCACAGTCTGCGTGCTATTAGTTGCTTTCGACATTAGTAAGACAACATGCTACCAAAATTTGCGTGAGAACTAGGAGAAACGAAGGCTGAATGCCAGACTTGTGCCGCGCTCCCTCACGCAGGACCAGAAGGACACGCGGGCATCAGTGAGCGCTGATCTGCTCTCCGAGCCAGAGAAGGATGCTGCATTCGTCGACAGCATCATTGCTGAAGACGAAACATGGTGTTTTCAATACGATCCTCAAAAAAAGGGAAAGCACCGAATGGCGATCCACAAGCTCTCCGGCGTCGAGAAAGGTGCGGTGACAGAAGACCAAAACAAACACGATGTTCATAGTTTTTTTTCGATGCCAGGGGTGTCAAACCCCACGAGTTCATCCCAAAAGGGCAGGCATGAATCAGGAGTTTTATATCCGCGTGCTCTAACACGTGCGAGATGCACTGCGACGCCGTCGCCTTGACTTATGGGCATCTGGACAATGGAGCCTTCTGCACGATAACGCAAGGCCGCACACTGCTCTCAGCGTGACAAAATTTCTCGGCAAGCACAGCATTACTGTACTTCCTCGTCCGTCATATTGGGCTGACCTTTACCCATGCGATTTTTTCCTTTTTCCTCTAGTGAAGAGAGCCCTAAAAGGTCGCTGGATGGGGAGCGTGGAGGCTATTCATGACGCCACGACAAAGGAGCTGACAGTCCTGCCATAAGAAGTGTTTTCCAACTGTTTCCAAGACCTCAAGAAGCGTTGGAAGCTGTGTATAGACTGCAAGAGAGACTACTTCGAAGGGGTGGTTCTTTAATGGGCTCAGTCTGGGAACTTTACGGACAAAGGTTGTACTATGGCCGATGAAGGAGGTATCCAGAAGGACGGCGTCAACGTCTTCACGAATCTTGGAGTGGAAACTTCTGCAAGAGAGATGTCGGATTCTGAAGCTAATGAAGACAGTGACGCGCAGTTCTTCGAATCCAACGCTCTTGACTTGTATTGTTCCCATATCCTCGCAGAAATTGATTTTGACGGATACCAAAACTGACTCCCATGTGGTCCGCGAATGGCCCGGAGTTTTATTGGATTGGCGATGGAATTTACGCTTACTCATTGTATACTGCTGTTTGGCAATCTGAAAACATCTTTTCAGCCGAAATTTCTCCCTGCAGACTATGTACTAGGTGCGGAATAAGTAAGAAAAAACTTTTTTAAGTCGAAAAATGTCCCGGCGGACTATCGGTTGGTTTCGGACCGAAGTCCAGAAAATATGGTATTTCTGTCGACGTTTCGCACAAAACGGCATTCGTGAGGCTAAAAATGTACGCAGCAAGAGCGCAAATGTAAAGGGCGGAGATGACTAGAAGAAAAACTGCCTCTCACCCCCCGATACAAAGACAGAAACACTGGAGGACAAGGTTCACTATTTGACTTTAGTAAAGAAGGAAGGGGAAAAGACAAAAACTCAAATCAGAGAGAGTATTTCATGCGATCAGTAAATGCGGCATGGGCAACCAAGGCTGTCCATTTAATGAAATATAACTTATAGAAAGTAAAAAGAAAAATAAAACTATGAAAGCAGCAAGGCGGAAACGGGAAGCATGTTTGATGGCGGCTTTTGACAACGCTGTCCTCTGTGAACCTGGTTAAGTATATTGAAAAGAGGCCTGAGGCAAGGTAGGTCAATGATCTTCGATAAATTAGGGTGGAAGAAAGTTTCCACAGAAATAAATTTGTACTGGGTTTATAATCCTGAAGTGATTACATTTCGACATTAAACATGTGCAGGTGATAGTCATACATTCTATTGAGAAAGCGACGTATTAGATGCAAGGGTAGATGTACTGCACCTGAAGGAGCCCAGGCATCCTATACATTGAACAGAGCATGCAACATAATAGAACATCATGCAGTAACATTACTTATACATTTGCAAAGAAGGAAAGAAAATGCATACATCTACAGCAATGAAAAGGACTACAAAAAAGCGTATGCATTACTTATTATAGTTGCACCCTATAAGCGGGCTCTGGGCATTGGTAAAAAATGAAAAAAAAACAGCCCACATTTGATTGATCTTGGGCGCTATGGTCAGTGGAACTGGCCTGTCAAATATGTGGAATGCTTTGATGCGCTGAATACGCCTCTCAACATGAATCCTAAGTTTTGCAATCTCTTGTGTTTCGGTTACTGCTTCTGCTGTGAAACAGTCTCTCCGTAAGAATGGAGGAGTATTCAGTGTGACACCAAGCTTACTGAGGAGGTCATCTGTCTTAAATCTCTTGTCAGCTATGACTGTGTCTCCAGGCTAAAACTTGAACTTTAGAAATCCACATTTCTGCGCCAAGTACTCGCCAGAAATCGACCCGGCAAATAGTGTCGACAAGACAGTGATCGTCCCATCTGGTGCTACAGCAATCAATGCTTCAAGTGGATTTGCTGACTTTTAGGTCAAGTGCTGACTTTTAGGTTGAGAAAGTGCGACTGCAGTGCAAGAGACCTTGGGACCTCGCAAATTGCCCCAATTGAATCCATGATTACGCTAGTGCTCGAGTACCACTGTGTGGCAAACACAGCTGGCTATCGATTCATTTACTTCTTCTCTGGACATCCAGAGATTAAGCTGGTCTGTCTGCAGGTACATGAAGCTAACCCACGTCGTGCACAACCTGAATACTTTTTCTATTCAAGTCCTAAATTTTTACACCAGGTATTCTTCGATCAGTTCAACACGCAGCCTCACGAACACTATGAACAGCTGTTCTTTGGCAGGCAGCAAATGGCGCCTTCCAGCATTGTTATTGCGCTACTTATAACTTCTTGTACTGGCCTTAACATTTTCACAGTTCTCTCTTTGGATCAAGGAAATAAAGAAAGCTTCCGAAAGCCTCATAGTTCGGAAGACCCGTGTACAATGCCATGTATTCAGGGCTGTCATTAAAGTATTCAACGGAAAATTTTCGACAGAGTCGTTTTTGAAGCTGCAAATTTTTAGCTTCTACCAGCTCACCTTCACGTTGCACCCTGTACAAAGAGGCTTTTGTTAAGCTGAGTGCCTCTGCTTGGCCCTTAAGCTTTGGCTCAAGGGTTTGAATATGTGCCATCAGAGCTTCAACTTTTTGCTTGAGGTCCGCCACTTCACGCGAGCGCACACAGCCGCACGCAGCGACGTCACCGATACTGTTCGATGCACACTTTTCAACACAGCGGTTGCGAAACGCGGGGAAAACAGGCGATTCCGCACGGATTGCATCGCGGCTGCACGCGCGTAAGGCAGCTACCGGAGCCATAGAGGTTTTTACTATTAATTAGAGAGAAACCTGGCGGCGCTGCACCTCAGCCACCATGGGCGCTCAAAGCATCATGGGGCGTTGAGCTACTTGATGCAGGACAGTCAGTTTCTTTCAGGAACACAGAGTGGCGTTACTGAGATGTCCCCTTCCATCGTGTCCCGTTCCGTTCACGGCTCTCCCCGCTCGCAGACGACTTTGGCGCAAACGTAGTGGGCAAAACCCATAGTAGCGAAAACGCAACAGCACACGAAGCCAATAAAAGGAGTTTGGTTTCCAAAGTGCCATTAAAAAACCTCTTAAAGTTTTCAAACAACATTTTTTCGCAAACATATTTCTTTTTAATAGTGATCTTGTTAAGCACGTAATATTGCATTTTGTCGTGCGCAATACTTGGCCAAAAGGAAAGCAAGCCATCTCGTATTTTGGACAAACTTTGCATTTACATGCCTTTCTGCTAGTTTGTTGCAACTTACTGACAGGATATTGAATGTTAGAGTATTCTTGATTATTGAACAACGTTTTTTTATTATTTTTTGTCCAAAAGTTGTGGTTCTGAAGTCGGTAGCTCTCCACCCCATGATGCTTAGAGCACCCATGGTGGCAGAGGTGGTCTCCAGGAATTCAGCTCCATGCAAACTCCCATATGTGGGGCGCCAGCTTTCCCTCTAGTTAATAGTAAGAAACTCTATGACCGGAGCGGCTCGCCAAGCTAATGGCGTCAGCTAAGACTTCTCGTTTCGCTCGATAGATGGCGCTGAGTTAGGAAACTCCCCTATTCATACCACACACGGCGACGTCAGAAGGCACCTCTTCTTCAATAATGGAAGAATTAAGCAAGCTGTCAAAGTGAAATACCATGGAAAATTGTCGGCAACTGTGCTGCTGCTTCGCGAGAATGCGAAAACTCGCAAGCGTCGCAAATTACAAGCTGCTATCTGCGAATGCGGCTTCAGGTAATTCACCCTGCAGTTCCCACTTGGGCCTCGGGGATTACTTTCCTCTTTTTTTGTAGCCTGAACCAATTTCTCCATGCGTAAACATTTTCTTCTGATGCAGTAAAAAAGCAGTAAAATGCTTTCTGCGACTACAAGAAGCCTCTTTCTGTTGTGAAAGCAGCAATAGCAACATAACGGAATTAGTTTTGTTGATGTCAAGGTTATTACGTTAGTGTGTAGAAAGTTCCCTCCGAAAATTTTGTTTCTGTATTGAGGCAAGCAACTTGCATCAACCCCCCTCATATCACCCCGATCAGAAACTAACGGATGTAGAAACTGTGAAAGTTCGTGAAGTCATTCACTCAATCGAAGTGTACATGTAGCAAAAAAAAGTTAAATTAAAATTTTCCTTTCGCACTGTGAGAGACCAAAAGCTGCTGGTCGCTTTCTCAACGTCAATACTTTTTTGCCAGTTTGTTTGCAACAGATATCATTGCAAACACAGATAACCTAGGTGTCCCCACCCTATTTTTGGCAAACAGTTTGTGAATTTCAAAACAGAACCGCACCGCCCCCCCCCCTCCTCCGTACCCTTCTCATGATGCCACAGTTAGCAGTATCCTCCTAAATATTTGCAGGCCTGGTGAAAAGGCTATGCGAGACAGTAAATTCCCACTGAGTGATGAATGTGACGCAGTCCAATGCGGACCATCGCTTGGCCTGTCGCTTTGAACTGCCTCCATATCAAAGTTATTTCGGCGGAAAGCGAACTCTCAGACAATTAGTCATAGAATGCTGTGAGTTTCGCAATTGGTTCATAGAGCTCATTCGAGGTCAATAACGCTTTTCAGCATGCGCAGGATCAACATCACGGCCATTACCCCCCGTCACCACCGCCTCACTGCTGCATCTGTACCGCTTTTGAGTTCTGCACCCGGTGCGGATCACACCCCCGCGTCCACGTAGTGACACCAAGGCCACTTTGTTCAATGTAGGATTGACATTATGGCTGCAAAATAAACAATAAGACCAACTTAAGGTCCAATTCATCTTCGATACCTCTGCGCCAGGCACAAAGGAGTGACGCGAAGGAAAGCCTCCTGCTCTCAAAAATCAGCGTGTAGAACGGCACTATCGGCTTCCTTGGTATGTGACAACGAGCACCACGTTCGGGTCAAACACCGACTGTAGCCTTTGTCTTAGAATTTAAAAAAATATCAGATTTGAATGCTACCGCGTGTCCTTCTTTCTTAATTGTGCCAAATAATCTCCATATGTAAAGCGGGGAGAAAATTCCGCGAAGACCCTTTTGCTTCAAGTCACGGGTGAAAAGTCTGTCTTGTGGGCTATGCGAGTTTCTTACTGACCTCTCGCTTCTTCAGAACAAACACTAATTATAATGTCGCTGAAATAAATGAAAACGAACTAGGTCGTCGAACGTAAAAGAGCTTGAAGCTTCTTGGAAAGGCGAAAAGGTCAGCGAGGCCGTGCCATTGTTGGGAGAGGAAAACGCCAGCGCTTGCAGAGAGTAACGACTTTAAATAATTTTTTTCATTATTTTCACACGGGAACTTTTATCACAAGGTCAACAAACGTTATGCGCTCGCTGGCATTGGGACTCTCAGTCGCTTCCACTCACACAATAAACATATTTAAAAAAAGGAATAAAGTCATTATAATTCAAATGAACTTATCTTAAACGCCTTTTTTCATGTCTTTGATCACGTACGTCAGCAAAGGTCAACTTTATCTCGCTGAGTGTTCATACAGCCCGTTTTCAGGAGGCCGTACAGAAATGTTAGGTGCTGACGCGAGGTGCAGGCACAATACAGTCTTCCCGAAATATCCGGGCAAGCTTTCGGCACAGAGTAAAAGGAGGGGAATGTTTACAACACTAAGCGCCATTGATTTTC
Source organism: Amblyomma americanum (assembly GCA_030143305.2). Classification (NCBI taxonomy): domain Eukaryota; kingdom Metazoa; phylum Arthropoda; class Arachnida; order Ixodida; family Ixodidae; genus Amblyomma; species Amblyomma americanum. The sequence continues at coordinate 95,338 of JARKHS020035582.1, forward strand.
GGCGAAACAAATGCTCTCTGTGTCGCAGTCTTCCTTTTCGAAGAATGTTGACCAGTTTAACTGCCATTGGTGAAGAAGATATATACATATAAGATATATATTCTTTTCATGAAAATATTAATATACTGAGCTCTTTTCTGGCACACGACGTAGACAGACGGTGTAGCAGACTTCATGCTGGATCAAACTCAGTTTAGTACGAAAGCCTTATTATATTGAGTCAGACTCGAGCAAGATCTTGAACTTTTTGTGTGCTTGTGGTGTTTGTGGGTTTATATCAAGTGAAACAAATAAATGAAAAGAAATGTAAGAAATAAATATTCATGACAGAAATTCTAACACGCGGCGGCACGATCAGGTCAGCATCGTAGACCACTGCGCAAGAGTACTAGGCTATCGCCGCTTTTTTTAACATATGCCTTATTACAGTAAAACCATGTTCTATATATGAACTATGTACAAACCATGAAGAAAACAATCCTTAATCAACAAAATGCGTAAAACGACACACCTCAACAACCAAGCACGACAAAAGACGAGACACAGGGCACAAGACTACTACATCTTAATATGACGCACCTAAGCAACGACTCGCTAGATGAAGGGCAATCAAGAGCACATCACTAGAAGTGGTTGCCACTCTGGTTCAAATTCAGTCTGGGAATACAATTCCTTCAAATGAACAGTAATTCTGCTGAAGTGGTCTTTTGTAGAAACAACAGATTCACAATGTCAGTCTATCATGCTCGTTTTTCAGAGGCAGTGTAGTCCAATGAGAAAGAGCATATTGAACGGCTCACCAACAGATGGCAGTGCAGTGCAATATCGCACAGAATGTGGTGTCAAATTAGGTCTTTTATTCAATGTCCGTTGCAAGATATCCCAGAACTGTATTGCACCTTTACAATCGCTGAAAAAATGATCAATCGTTTCTGGACCATCACAAGGGCGGAAATATAGTGGACAAAAAATTTCCTTTTTTTTTCTAACCACGTTTTAACAGGCAATTTCTCACCACGTACCTTATAGAGAAATGTCTTCTTACACACCAAGAGAGGCATTTTTCGTACTCTTTTGAGTACGCATGTCACGGTAAACCAAAATACGTAGAACGGTACATGAGTGCAGGTAGCAGCGCATAGATTAAATAATTGTACAAACATTTCCTCGACACTAAAAGCAGGACCAAGGCAGAAACGAACAAGCGGGAAACGAATAGCCAAATACAGCCCCTGCATGAAGCCCCATAAACACGGGCGATCAGAAACATGAGAAGGCACAGTGAAGTTCCGTAAAACATCAACTAAATTAACTTGCAAGAATGCACGCATTATTGGGTGTGCAGTGTCAAGTAAAAAACATGAAACGCGAAACTATCTGCCGGTCATACAGGTAGACTAAACCAAGGCCGCAAGGACTTACATGCCGGAATATATTATCATGCCTGATAGACTCAAAAGAGGAATCCCACGCAAAAGTTGTGAGAACTCTGTGAAAACTCTCGATATATAGCGTTGTGCAATGAATGATTTGGAGTGCGTAATAAATTTTAGTCGCGAGAAAGATTACATGTGGTCGCCCTGCCAGAAATCGAGAGACCATGGTGGACAAAAGGCTGAGCATAGCGCCGAAGAGTTGGCACGCGGTATTTCCAGTAATGTGTATTATGCATATAGGCATTCAAAGGAACGCCAAAGTATTTGGGTGGCCTACGTGTCCAGTGCATACCACCGTGTTTAGCAAGTCTCGATCCCCACATTCCAAACCAGAGACCGCAAAACTTAGAACGATTACCCTAACTGCCGACACCGAACCAAATTCCTCTGTTAAACGAATAACCTCATCAATGCTTGGCTTAGCGCAAAAAACGCGAGGTCATCTGCATAAGCTAGTACCTTAATTCAGTTCGTGACCCATAACACGGAAACCACTGACGGCTGTACTGTTCATAGCACTTATGCAAAGTGCCTCGAAGTATAGTGTGAACAGGAGTGGGGACAGTGGGCAATCTTGTTTCACAGAGGACTGAATGCAGACTGGTTGTGAGACACAGTAATTTGCAATCAAGCGCGTGGAAGAGATTTTGTAACAGAAGGGTATCTCAGAAGAAAGAATTGACCTAGTTTTGGCGTGATTTAAAAAAAGAAAAAATAAACGAATGGCAAACTCGATCGAAAGCCTTTGCCAGGACAATCTGCAGCGGTGCTTGTTGTTCATTAGTGTCAGTGGAATAGTGCAACGCGGTGAACGCAACATGTACATTAGATTGTTTGACCGTCCCCTCAAGCCACATTTTTGATAAGGTCTAGTCGAAGTAGACGTTGCAAGCTGTAGCAAACTTTAGAGTACTTTAGCGAGAATGTTAAAATCAGCATTAAAAAGAGATATAGGTCTGTAGCCGTCTAAAATCCTAGTTTTTCCTGGTCATAAGTTTTTGTTTTCTAAGACAATATGGCGCTTGGTAAATACGTCGGCAAAAATTCCACATGAATACTTGTCCCAAACATTTGGAGAAGGACAGGGGTCCAACAGATTTTAATGGCTTGTAAAATCCCCCAGAGGCCGTCAGGTGCCGGGGATTTCGAAAGTGGCAATCGATGAATTGTTTCTTCCAATTCACCCAAGGTTAAAGTTTAGGCCACTTATTTCGGCGCACTCATCTTCAGAAAACGGAGTAATTATAGACAGCCAGCACGCAACGTGAACATCATCAACCGTGCTTGCAGTGGCAGCAAAAAAAGAGGAGTGATTTGCACACATTCACTATTGCATTTGTACTTGTGACCAGTACAACTCTACTGTTGAGCTCAGACTCGTTTGGCACCCACGTTGCGACGCTCATCAAGGAAAGCCTGTCTAGTTGGCTCCACATATTGCAAAGCACGATTGTTGTGGAATCGTACACGGGCCGCCCGAAAGCTCTCCGCATCGAACTTTTGAAGCTGACACTAAACAGTTGTTGTTTACTCAATGCATAAGTCTGGAGCCTCGCATTCAAGTTCGTGCAAGTTTTAAAGGCTCTGAAGCAACCGTTGCTTCGCCCCGTGCTTAAAATATGACCTCGTAGTGCCGATCTCAAGACCTAAGCCACATGCGTCTTGCTTACACATCTCCCAAGTGGCAAATAATCGGACTCTCACGGTCAAGCAAGATTCCAAAGCTGTGCTGACTCGCTGCATGAAGTATTCCTCGTTTAGCAACGAAGAATAAAGCTTCCATATTGCCCACTGAGGCTGAAGCTTGGGATAGGCACATTATTCAGTCCGCGCAATGACCAAGGCTTGATGGGAGAAAAAATCTATCCTGACGTCCCCTGAAATGCGCCTTTTAGGAAGATCTGCGGAAATATATATCTGATTCAGACGTGGATGTTAGGCTCCTCTAATATGTGAAGGTGGATGACAAGCCAGCATGAATTAAGCCTGCGCTTTCAGTGATAGCTGATAAAATACCAGGCCCTTTATCGTCGTTTTTGCTAACCCCTGTCCGGTTGCGTGGGTCGCACACGCAGTTAAAGTCGCCCATGAGTACCACATACTGATCACAGTCTAGAAGAGCTGCCATACCCTGAAATAAAACTGGTCGTTGCACCCGATTATTGGAAGCATATACGTCAATGAACCTCTATGATTCGTCATGCAGCCGAAAGTCACAAAATATCAGGCGCCCTTTGGTGTGAATCTGGTAAATAAAGTCAGAAATATTGTCACGTGCTGCGCATGGGCTTTGAGGAATAAAGAAGACGTGCGGCGGCTGGAAGTAGAAGAGAAAGTTAAGTATCCTGCCGCCGGCGCACCAGGCTCCTCTCGACCTGCCTTGTAAATATTATTTGTAAATAGAACCTGTAACAGTGTGGTGCAGGTGCTGGGTCGATCACCACGGACCCCTCTCGCAACCGCTGCAGCCAGAGAATCGCCGGATTGCCACCGTTGCCCGTGCAAATGCCCAAGGAAGCCGACGCACGTCCGACCGGCGCCGCAACGCCCGCTTGGCAGCACTACCGTGAGCAGCGGACGTTTTCCGGGAAGGCTGGCGAAGACGTGGATGATTGGCTCACCAATTACAAGCGGGTGAGCAAATACAACGGCTGGGATGCCACTCTTCAGCTGGCCAATGTCGTCTTCTTTCTCGATGGCACCGCGCTAACTTGGTTCGAAAACCATGAGGCATCAATAACAAGTTGGGACCGCTTCATGGAAGAGCTCCGCAGCTGCTTCGGGGATACTGTTGCCAAACGAAAATGCGCTGAGCAGTATTTGCTTCACAGAGCGCAAGTGCCTGGAGAGACCTGCACGACTTACATAGAAGAGGTCTTGAAGCTGTGCAAAGTCGTTAATCCCAGTATGTCCGACGAAGATCGCGTTGGTCATCTCCTCAAGGGCATCGCAGAGGACGTCTACAGCTTTCTTATTAGTAAAGAAAATTTAGACTCGCCCACGGATATCATCAAGCACTGCCGCCCCTTTGAAGCTCTAAAACTGCGTCGAATTACTCCCAAGTTCGGTCGCCTGCCTAACGTCATCACCGTCGCCAGCGTGGATTTCCACGAGCCTGTGAATGCGGCGACTCTCCCTGACGTCATTCGTCAAATCGTGCGTGACGAACTCTCCCGGCATCAAGATCTTGCGCGCCGCAGTGAGGTCCCGTATGGGAGCTGTTCTCTGCAGGCGGCTCCCGCCTACCGCTCCTCCCCTTGGAGTTTGTCTGCCCAGGCCCCTACCAGTGCTACTCGCATTGATTACAGCGACACTCCCCGGATCACCCGCGCCGGCCCCAGGGCGCCAGCTCATCCGCAACGCCACCTGCGGCAGCCGGAGTACGATGGTCGTTTCGACACTGGCTACGAGGAGTGTTATCCCGAGTGCCCCCCCGACCCACCACTTTGTTACCGCTGTGGTATGATCGGTCACATCTCTAGATTCTGCCGTCGCCGGGGCCAGTTTTCCCGCTCCCAGCGCCAATGGTCGAACCCTCGCCTGAGTTTCAATGCGCCTGTTCATGACCGTGTCTTCACATCGTCTCAGCGCCCATCCAGTTACGCGCCACCACGGAACGACTCCCCTGCCTCTGACCGAAGTCTGACTCCACCTCTGCACCGCTCTCGCCGCTCGCCTTCCCCCCAACGTCGTTCCCCACCGTCCCCGGGAAACTAGCGTGTGCGGCCGATGGAGGTGCGGTCGCCGGATCATCGATAGCGCCAATTCCTCTGCCCATTGTTATGTTAAGGAACCGCCTTGAAGTTTTAGTGGACGGTATTTGCGTCTTGGCCTTAGTGGACACTGGTGCCACGGTGTCAGTGATGAGTTCAACTTTCAAGAACCGTCTGGGTCGTAAAATAATGTTCGCTTGGGATCGTGCTGTTATATTCCGGGGTGTAGGGGGAGAATCATTGGTTCCGATTGGTATTTGTTTTGTGAATGTAGTGATCGCTGGCCACATGTTCCCAACTGAATTCACGGTGCTCCCTCGTTCTACGCATGACATCATCCTCGGTATTGACTTTTTGCACCAGTGCGGCGCTACTCTCGACTTCCGCAGTGGTGGCATATCGTTAAGTCCTGGCCTTCGGTCAGCTCTCATAGAAGACTCGCCAGTGGTTGCCCAAGTGTTTTCTGTCTCTGAAGATACCGTCGTTCCAGCAATGTCTGCCATATTCGTTCCCGTTGTGTCCTCGAGCACGATTTCTGATGCCTTCGATGCTGTGGTGGAACCTTGTTCCCTTAACTGTGCAAAGAAAAGTGTGCTAGTACCCCGCAGCGTCGTCCATGTGACCAAGGGCCATGCCACTCTTTGGACTGTCAATCATTCCAACGAACCTGCAGTATTTCCATGTGGTTTAAAACTTGCTGGCTTTGAAGAACGTTTTTCTGTACCAGTTGCCGCGATCACTGACAACGTGTCTCGTCCAACTAGACGCCGCGATCTGAGCGACTCTCAATTCCTAGCCATGGTCAACAAATCCCTACCCACTAGCGACCGCCAGGTACTAGTGGCCGTTCTTATGAAGCATGCGGACGTGTTTGACTTTGGTCGCCACCAACCACCGCCGATTCCAGCTTCCCGTACCCATCACATGATCAATACTGGATCTGCACAGCCGATTCGCCAGAAGCCATATCGCGTCTCGCCTTCCGAACGTCAGATAATCGATGAACAAGTCCGTGACATGTTGCACCGCGGCATCATTCAGGAATCTTCAAGCCCGTGGGCTGCTCCAGTGATCCTTGTCAAAAAGAAAGATGGCACTTGGCGATTTTGTGTCGACTACCGCCGGCTTAACACTGTCACAAAGAAGGATGTTTACCCGCTCCCGCGCGTTGATGATGCCATTGACTGCCTCCACTCAGCCTCCTACTTTTCCTCGGTGGATCTACGGTCCGGGTACTGGCAGATCCCGATGCACCCGCAAGACAAAGGGAAGACAGCATTCGTGACACCTGACGGGTTGTATGAATTTAATGTTATGCCTTTCGGCCTTTGCAACGCTCCTGCCACTTTTGAACGATTTATGGATACGCTTTTACGTGGCCTGAAGTGGCAAGTTTGCATGTGTTATCTGGACGATTTTGTTATTTTTGGTAGGACCTTCGCCGAACATAACAGCCGCTTAGCCATTGTCCTAGACTGCATAGAGAGAGCGGGCCTCGTGCTGAACTCGAAGAAGTGTCGCTTCGGTGAACGCCACATTACTGTGCTTGGTCATCTCGTTGACAAGGATGGCCTCAGACCCGACCCGCAGAAGGTTGAAGCTGTAAGCAGTGTCAAAGAACCCAAATCAGTGAAAGAGCTCAGGAGTTTCCTAGGACTTTGCTCATATTTTCGGCGTTTCGTTCCCAAGTTTTCTGATTTAGCCTACCCGCTTACAAGTCTCCTGCAGAAAGACACCCCTTTCCACTGGACTCCCGAATGCGACTCCGCGTTTCGGCAGCTCAAGTTTCTCCTCACCTCGCGGCCAATATTGCGTCATTTCTGCCCGACAGCACCGACTGAACTCCACACTGACGCCAGCGGCATCGGCGTGGGTGCTGTGCTTATCCAACGCCATGAGGGCAGTCAACACGTTGTCGCTTATGCAAGTCGCACCCTCAGCAAGTCGGAACGCAATTACACTGTAACAGAGCAAGAGTGTCTCGCCGTTGTTTTCGGCGTACAACGGTTTCGTTCGTACCTTTATGGACGTGCTTTTACAGTCGTCACAGACCATCACTCTCTGTGCTGGCTGGTCAATCTACGCGACCCCTGCGGTCGGTTGGCCCGCTGGGCGTTACGCCTTCAAGAGTTTAACTTCAAAGTGTCTTACAAAAGTGGCCGCCAACACGCCGACACAGATTGCCTCTCGCGGCTGCCGCTCACGGTTACTACTTCAGATGATGAAAACTTCTACGACTATCTCGCTGCCGTTTCCCAAGAGTTTCCAGATCTTGGCACTTTCCAGATGGAACAACGCAAGGATCAGCACTTGGCGCCGCTTTTTGCCGAAGCCCGTGACCCGACATCCGCAAGCCCTTTCTGCGTTCGCGACGGTTTACTCTACAGAACGAATTACTCGCCTGGAGGTGCGCGCTTTCTCCTCGTCGTTCCGGCTACTCTGTACTCCTCTGTTCTGCAGACAATGCACGATGACGTCACGGCTGGGCACTTGGGGTTTGCCAGGACCCTTAACCGCATCAAAGAACGTTTTTACTGGCCAAAAATGCGTCACATGGTTCAGCGCTACGTGGCCACCTGCGTGCAGTGTCAGCGGTTCAAGCTTCCCACGACTTCTCCGCCTGGACGCCTGCATCCTTTGCCACCTCCAAGCACGCCATATGAACAAGTTGGACTCGATCTGCTCGGCCCGTTTCCCCGCTCGTCCAACGGTAACCGCTGGATTATAGTGTGCGTTGATCACCACACCCGTTACTGTGAGACCGCCGCCCTACCTTGCGCCACCGCTGCTGAGGTCTCGCTCTTCCTTCTTCGTGCTGTCATCCTCCGGCATGGACCTCCTCGAGTTGTTATCAGTGACCGCGGTCGCCAGTTTACGGCAGACGTTGTGGAAGAGCTTCTGCGTCTTAGTTCATGCCATTTTCGCCACTCGACGCCGTACCACCCCCAGACTAATGGACTGGTTGAACGTACCAATCGGACACTCACGACCATGCTGGCCATGTATGTCGATTCCCGCCATAAGAACTGGGAAGACGTGCTTCCCTTCATTACATACGCCTATAACACGTCGAGGCATGAAATAACTGGTTACAGCCCATTCTTCCTTCTTTATGCCCGTCCGCCTCGAAGCTCCCTCGACAGCATCTTACCTTTCTCTCTCGACACCGAGCCTTCTATTGCCAACACTCTATGTCGCGCTGAAGAAGCCCGTCGGATTGCCCGGATACGCACCTTGGCATCACAGCATCGCTCTAAGCAGCGTTACTACCGCCGGCGCAAGGATGTCTCCTACCTGCCCGGTGACGTTGTATGTTTGTGGACGCCCCTACGCAAGCGTGGCTTATCAGAAAAGCTGCTATCCCACTACACAGGCCCGTTCATCGTTGTTGCTCGCCTCAATGACCTCAACTATGTCATCTCTCCCTAATCAACGCAAGGACGCCGCTCAAGGACAACCCAGGTCGTGCATGTCGCACGGCTGAAGCCATTCCACTCTCGGGACCCCGATTGATTGACAGGCCCAGAGGGCTTTGTCTGCGAACGGGGAAATGTCACGTGCTGCGCATGGGCTCTGAGGAATAAAGAAGACGTGCGGCGGCTGGAAGTAGAAGAGAAAGTCAAGTATCCTGCCGCCGGCGCACCAGGCTCCTCTCGACCTGCCTTGTAAATATTATTTGTAAATAGAACCTGTAACAATATAAAGACTTCTTTTCAAAAGACAGAAAACAACCCTTCAAAAATACCACCGAGTGCGGCACACACACACATTGTAATCTGTTAAGCACGGCCACAAGGCTGCCTTGATATTTAATTCACTTTCTATTTTGGTCTCTAGAACAGTCATAATGTCTAGCCGACTGGCAAAAAACAATCGGCGCACCTGCACCTGTTTCTGCCTGGATCGAAGCCCACATATGTTGAGTGTTGCGACGACCAACTGCTGGACGTTCGCCATGGTGACCAACTAGCCGTTAAGTCATGCATCCACGACCACAGGCGCCAATCCGGAAGGCGAGACCTCCCCTGAGATTGCACCTTTTCTCGATCTGGAGTGCCAAGAAAATTTCTTGCTCTTGGAATTTTGCCGGCAAGACATGTGCTTAGTAGGGACGGTGTCCTCCTGGGAGGAGACCGAACTCAGCAACACACCACGCTTGGAAGCCACAGTTGGACTTGGCACATCCACGACACAGTTGCCGTCAAGAAGCGAAATGGCAGGCTGGTAATCAGCTGCCTCTATGGCACATATGGCACCGGCTTCAGGAACCTTAGCAGTGCAGGGACCTGACGCCGGCGCACGCGCAACACAGGCCCGTGCATCAAGAGTGTCATCATTGAGGCCATGTATTGCACGTGTGTTTTTTTCCGCCAGGCACTGACGATCAACATCTGCAGACAGCTTACTCGTCTGTGAAGGCTGGGTAGGCTCACGCTGAACCTTAGGAACGGCACCATACACGGGGCAGTAGTCGCTGGTACAATAGGTTATACGGCTGACATGCCACCAACAGCACCCAGAACATCTGTGGCATCCATCAAATGTTCTTGCAACGTGTCGTCCAGCTATTGGGTGGCACTGCGGAGTTTAAGAGGGTACGGCACGACGCACTCATCTGTAGTTTGTCCAAAACGCTGACAGACAATGCTCGGAGGAGTGCGGCAGAGACGGCGTAGATGCCCAACCTTGGGGCAACAGGGGCACAAGGGCGGCCTCCAGGCAGTGCAGACCGGAAACCGTCAAAAGATGACGCACATCGTTCACAGTGCGCCATCAGCAAGAGTCAAGGTAACATTTCTTTTCAGACTGCATATCCCCCCTATTTCTCAATCTCTCCAGTGCTCCACTGTGATTGAATTAACCTTTACGAAAACTAGAAGAACGTCACGAATGTAAAATTCATCCAGATCTTCTAGGAGCCAAAGAAACTTGAGCTTGAAAGTCTTCAGTTCTGTAAGTCTCCGGAGCTCACGAGCTTAGCTTTCGCTAATGCTGTCTTACACGTTAGCATCTACACGTGGGACATCCGGAATTGTCCGATGGAACTGATTGCACTTAGACCTATGACGCCACGTCAGCATGTGAAACTAGGCCAATGAAATAGGCACTAGGCTATCGCCGCAGCCGAACGCGCTTTGTGTTAAACTGCTACACACTCCCACGCTTTGAATTGCACATCACTTTCTTGATCCACTTATACTACTATCAAACTAATATTCGCACTCTAAGCTATTTGGCGGTAGTGACAGATAGATGTGCGGTGCTTGCGCTGGCGTGGACAACGTTGTGGGAGAAATGCAGCACAGAGCAATATGCGTTGGCGTTGGCAACATTGCAGAGGAATCGCGGCACTGCAACATAGGCCACCGGCGTACATTAGATAAACTAGCACTGATGAAGAAAAAGTTGAAGACGCACATAAGTGGCTCACTGGGCCCGTGGAACTCTCAATCCAGAAAGTGATTTTCCCAGTTTTACAGGTATTGCTGTTTGCTGCATGCAATTTGCAATGCAAGTAGTCACCTCCTGGTTATGACCAATCCCCATTGTGGGTATGTGCCATTTTGTGAGGCAAACAACCACAACAACTCTTAACCTTGCATTCAAGTAAGTGGCGGGAGCGTGCACCTGCAAAAACTGCTTTCGCACAATCTTTCGTCATTCGAAATGCTTAACCGCCAGAAATTTTTATGCTTTCCATCTACTCTAATGCCAGGTTGTTTAGCTTTTTTCATACAAATTTTTATCTGGGGCAATCTCTCATCATTTATCCTGCATTGGTTCACGCACATTGGTTCGCTGGTATGGGAGGGGAGGGGGGAACTTTTTATAGCGTTCTTTTTCGTCTGCTCCAACATAGGATTTATTGAGGGCAAAACACATTCCTAGATCAACCGTACTGTGTGTTCGGCAGCTCCCAAAGCCGCTGCGACCAGAAAGGCAAAAATTATGACGAATTTCTATGAGTTTAACAGCACATGCTTACATCCAGACCATTTTTAACCAAATTGTATCGCTAGGCATTGCGTTTTCGTCCCGAACCACGCTCAGAACGTGTTCTAGACAAACGTTTTGCCCTGCGTAAGTACATACAATACAGGCCAGGCGAACAAAGGTCGACACACTTGGCCAATTAGCTCATAATTTTTTGCGCCTATGCATGTTTCACTGGTTCGTTATAATTGCATATGTCTCATTTGTTTTACTGCTTTATTTTAGGGATAGCAGCATAGAACTAAATAAAAGGAATTATTTCAAAATAGGAAACACACTATTTCGGCATGAAGACTGATTCTGCGCTTCTGTAAACGAGTGAATAAAAGTAAAGATTGATTGTGCCTTCCTGTTGCAAAACAAAGCAGTGAGACCGTTCAACCTGGTTTTAGAGATACTCCTTTGATATAAATAATGTAGATAAAAGCTTCCTGGACAATAACGCTTCTTATTATTACCTTAATTAGGAGCAGCTATGTATGAATTTGCGATTAAAGCGTTTTGCTGTTTGTAATCTACCGATTAGTGAATTGGCAATCGCTTTTCGTCTTCTTTTGAGGAACATAACGACAGGGCATGAGGGTCGCGTCTGCGGCTGGGATGGCGCTATGCCGAACGACTCCGTTTGTGTTGACGTTGCTGCGTAGGGTCACGTGGCGGGCACCGAACACGTGAGCGTCGTGACCATGTGGAGTTCTCGATCCGGGGACGTGATGGTGAGGTTGACGTGACCAGTCCCGCTGCGCCAACACCGACGGGTACGGTGGTAATTATCTGCTAAGAGCTCTGCTGTAAAATACCGCTCGTGTCAGCTGTTCATACCCTCTTATAGTTGATCATAAACAGTCTTCTTAATTTAGGCATGTATATATCAACGCATAGCAACCGCCTTACGGTATTCGTAAAGGTGGCTTTGTCAGGCAGCGAGCAGAGAGGTTTCGTGGCAATAAAACTGCTGTACAGTTGCCTATCTTTCTTGAAATCCTTTTTATGAGCCTTATATAAATTCGTGCGTACCAAAGTTACATTCAGACTAAATTTTTAGTGTTTCAGACAAGCCCACTTTTTGTAGCGATTTCCGAAGCCAAGCCCTCTGAATAGGTAACGAAAAAGTTTTGAAAGGGGCGCCTGGTCACTTAATCAAAGCGCCTAGTTATGTAGACTTTTCTTATGCCGCACAAGGACCCGCGCAATTTTGGAGACCATTGACGGCTCCCTGAGCTTGCGCCAGTGAAAATGATTGACAATTTTTTTCGCGTCCAAAATCCGAGTGTCCTGCGACTTTATGCACTCTTGAATTGTTCAATACCGACAATTTTACAAATAAAAGCCGTACCTATGCATATCGATTTATCCTGCGTATAAAGGTTATTTTTCTGATATTCGTTTGTGAGAAATTCTGTCAGACGACCTTGTAAGGCAGTCACTGCACACATAATTTAGATCTTCGAGGTTTGTTTAAAGAGAGAGGAAGAGAGGTTATACGAATTTTAAAGAGTTGACAGTGCTAGAAATACAAACGCTTTCATTTAAGGAACGCACTTCCCTTAAAAGAACTATGTCTTAAAGCATGAAGGGAAGTTATATCACATAAATCGCATTTTAATGATGTGTTTCTTCACAATGCATTTATTTTAAATGTATTCTAAATGTATTGTAAGGGGAAGCTAAATAATCTGGGATTTATGTACCGGTTCAACATAGTTTCCCCGCTTGAGCTACCACTTCCCGCCTATTTTCGCTGGAAACTGAGCACTGACATCCTAGAGAAAAAAATTAACATACTTGTCCAAGAAAATAAACGTTGTGGTCGGATGTAGGAGCTTCACTATTATGCGCCACACGCCCAAATCAAACTTCACAGCTTATATATGCGCATGCGGTATAAAATGGAGCCTATTCCGTATTCACGAAACTCCTCTTAGCCAAAGTTCAGTCTCAGTGCTGTTAACGCGTACCAGCAAGACATAAAACAATAAAATACGCTAGCAGCAGCATTATTCGATGCTTTGAGTGTAATACTCCAGAGTGCGTCAGAGGCAAACTGCGGCATTACAATGCACAGCTTGGTGTAATACAGGTGGTATGGCATTGACTTCAGCCAATAAGTGTCGGTCTCAACACGCCTGTGAAAGAAGCTTGTGCTCGTCTGCATGGTAGATATGGACAGTATAGTGCTTCGAGGCATGAGACGCTAGGCAACATGACATGGTTCAGGTAATCTTAAAATTAAAAGGCAATGAGCAACGAGTAGCACAGTCGTCGACATAAGTTTGCTGGGTGCGGATTCTTGAAAAAATATTACGGGGACACTTAAGGTCTGCGAAGTAGTTGTAGCTGCGCGTTGTGGCTCATATTCAGGAAATACACAACAGTGTAAAAAATATACAAATATGGACGTAGTGAGCAAACGGGACGAGCTCTGAGCTCTGTCTTAATGGTATGACTGAAAAGCGTCTATGGTTATTTGCCAGTTTTTCTCTAAGTACTTTTTTTATATACACGCCCATTAGCATAAATAAGTAGGCATACGAAATACCGTTAATATGCCAGAGGACGCACCCAGGAGGTCTCTTTTTTAGCAAATCAAACAAATGTGCCTTAAAGGCCTACGGTTAGCATGATTGGCTCGAATCTCAATACACATGGGTACGATTCTCAACTAATTCCCTCTGTTTTCTTCACAGCCTAATAATTTTTCTTTTACATCGTTACGTGTCATAGTGACATTTCAGTGGTGCTGAGGTCTCGTAGTCAAAAGTAAACTCGTTTTAATCATTTTCACTGCACAGTTCAACGTGTGACGTCACAACCCTCTCTTCGAATACTGAATTAGCGTGACAACTTTCATGCTTTTCTTCCGAACATCCGCTTTAACGATGTTCGGATGCGATGTTTTAACACGTAAAAATATATTTTCGGACTTCTGGTGGATAGAGCACGCCAATCTAATTATGGTTTTTTCTAGACTCAATTGATTTGCTGTGCGCAGAAATTGATTGTTATTCTTCAATCCGCAACCCGGCCACTTTTGTCCTTGATTGTACAATGTATCGTAGTTTTTGGAGAGCACGAAGTAAGATAGACAGGAGCGCCGACTTTGGCGAGCTGCAATGCATTACGCAGACACGATTTTGTTACACGAACGCCCAGCGTGCCTCCAGCGCTCAGCGTTGCACTTTAATCTCTCTCCCTCCGCTCCCCTTTGCTCGCCGACGCGGCTTTACTAACAGGTTCTTCTCAAGTTGTCCTGCTTGCACTAACAGTTAGAAATAGTCGCACCGAAGGGTCACCTGTGGACAATGTCACGAAACATAATGCCGTTGCGCCCCGTTGGTTCCACCCAGCAGGCAAAAAGGTGACGGGATGGCGCTTTTGCGCGTCGTCTGCTAGCCGGAAAACGCGCAAATGTAATCGTGTTTATCGTTGACTGTGTCATGCCCTGTTCTAAGAAAACACTTTTCATTTCTTGAGTCGACCGATGCAGCGTCAGCAAGAAATGAGACGAGGAGAAGACAAGACAGTTTAATCCGAAACAGCAAAACAAGACGATCTTAGTAGTGAGAAACTCATTTCAAAAGCAGGCTGATCTAACTCTAAAAGCGCAATCACCGTCATTTAGACCTTTAATAAACCTCGCTTTTATTGAAGCGAAAAGCTTCCCTACGCCACCTTTTCGAGTCGTCAGCGGGGCCGCAAGTTGGACCTTGAATGTAGCTAGAGGTCAAACCATGTGCATAATTGGTGGTAGTCAAGTTAGACACATGACGTCAGCTACAGCAGCGACCCCAGCGGCTGTTACACCAACCATCGAATTCGACCTTTGACGTATTACCATGACCCTTGACCTTTGGTGAAGGGAGAAAGCGTGTGCCGGCATCTCATGCGAGCGTCATGAATGCGGATTCTACATAAATCGTCGGTGCACTTTGGAGGGCTCCGGAATAATTTCGACCACCTGGGGATCGTTAACGTGCACCGACATCGCGCAGCACACGGGCGCCAAAGCGTTTTGCCTCCATAAAAACGCAGCAGTGGCTGCGTTTTTATGGAGGCAAAACGCTTTGGCGCCCGTGTGCTGCGCGATGTCGGTGCACGTTAACGATTTCCAGGTGGTCGAAATTATTCCGTAGCCCTCCACTACGGCACCTCTTTCTTCCTTTCTTTCTTCTTTCGCTCCCTCCTTTATCCCTTCCCTTACGACGCAGCTCAGGTATCCGCCGGTATATGAGACAGATACTGCGCCATTTCCTTTCCCCGAAAGCCAATTATTATTATTATTATACATAAGGGCAAAGGGGACAAAGCTAACATAAGTAACTACTGTCTCATAACAGTGACATCTGTGGTTTACAGTGTGGTGATGCAGATTAATTGGTTTGATCATAGAAGGTTGTGGCCAAGTACTACACCAGGGTGGCCAAATCCTGCTCCGGTGAGAGAGTGCGTTGTCGGTTCTGGTCACCGAGATCAGGCCGCACTCCAGGCCTGGTTATGGCATTCCATCGATACGCGGATTTTTTTTTAACCCGGTGGAGAATTGCGCGGCACCAGGATTTGAACCCCGGTCCTCTAGCACACGAGGCGGATGTTATACCTCTACGCCATCGCTGCAATGGTTAATCGCTGCATCGGTGCTATGCTTAAGGGTAACGGAGTGGATTCCAGGAGACAGTAAGCGGAGCAGGGGGCGGCAGAAGGTTAGGTGGGCGGATGAGATTAAAAAGTTTGCAGGCAAAGGGTGGATGCAGCTGGCAAAGGATAGGGTTAATTGGAGAGACATGGGAGAGGCCTTTGCCCTGCAGTGGGTGTAGTAAGGCTGATGATGATGATGATGATGATGATGATGATGGTGATGATGATGATGATGATGATGCAGATTATATAGGACAGACTGCAGGCTTGGGTGGAGAACGAGGGAGTGCTAGGGGAGCTACAAAATGGGTTCGGGAAGAAAAGGAGGTTGGAGGACAATCTGTTTTCGTTTACGCAGTGTATAGAAATTGCTGAAAAGGAGCACAGGCCCCTATGGCTAGCATTTCTGGATATTAGGGGAGCCTACGACAACGCTATTCATGAGGATTTGAGGATCATAGTGGGCACATTGGATGTAGAAGATGGAGCAGTTAATCTTTTAAAAGATATATATAAATCTAACAGAGTGCTTACAAAATGGAAAAAAAAGTATCAGGGCCGATAGAGATACAGTGGGGCTTAGGCAAAGATGTCCTCTGTCTCCTTTGTTGTTCATGTTGTACCTGCAAGAATCAGAGACCAAACTAGAGAGGAGCGGACTAGGCTTCAACTTTTCTTTTTTCCTGCAAGGAGAATGGATTAAACAGTCATTACCGAGACTAATATACGCCGATGATATAGTGATAATGGCTGACAGCAAGGAACATTTGCAGAAGTTGATAGACATTTGTTGTACAGATGGAGATAAATTAGGTTTCAAGTTTATTAACGAAAAATCTGCAGTCATGATATTTAGTGGTGAGTGCGGCGAGCATAGAATACAGGAGTCACGCTAGAAGTAGTGGATTAGTACAAGTATCTTGGGATGTGGATAAATAACTTTGTGTAGTATCTGACAGATCATGAAAAATATGTAATGAATAAAGCTAGTAGGAATGCAGCTGTCTTGAAAAATAGGGCACTATGGAATTAAAATAGTTATGAAGTGACAAGAGAGATCGGAAAGGGGTGATGGCTCCTATCCTGGCTTTCGGCAATGCGGCCCTGTGCATGAGACCAGATGTTCAAGCAAGGTTAGAAATCAAACAACGCAGCCTAGGGAGGATAGCTTCGGGAGCACATGGCAATACACCAAATCAGGGGGTGCAGGGTGATATGGGATGGGCGTCGTTCGAGAGCAGAGAAGCTAGCAGTAAGGTAGTATTTGAGGAGCGATTGAGAAAAATGGAAGAAGAGCAATGGGCTAGGAAAGTTTTCAGATAGCTGTACATAAGGAATGTTGACACGAAATGAAGAAAGCCAACAAGAAAATTGACAAGCAATTATCTGGACAGCAGGAGGGGGACAGATCAGCAATTATCGGTTGAGAAAAAGGTTAAAGAAACAGAAAGTTCTGTTGAAAACAGGGATGCTGACGAAATCGGCACTGGGAACATACCGGCCGCGGCCATTAAAGAGGAAATTGCCAAAGAAAATATCTATGATAATTGTAGGGGAAGCTCTTTGTTGTTTGAGGCCAAGACTGGAGTTTTGCGGACTAAGACGTATAGAGTCAGGTACCACGAGATAGACACGTCGTGCATAGCGTGCGGAGAGGAGGAGGAAACGGCTGAACACTTGATAGTTTTCTGTAAGGGCCTTCACCCTACATTGGAAAGCAGTTGGGATGATTTATCAAAATCATTGGGGTTTAAAGACAGTGAAGGAAAAGTAGATTGTAAGCGGGTAGAAACAACGAAGCGAAGGTTATCTGATTGGTGGCTAAAATCAACACAAGAGTAAAATTTCACGTCATCGCTAGGTGGCTTGAACAACCGCCCGATTTAAAGGGTTCAGCCTGATCCATCCATCCATCCATCCATCCATCCATCCATCCATCCATCCATCCATCCATCCATCCATCCATCCATCCATCCATCCATCCATCCATCCATCCATCCATCCATCCATCCATCCATCCATCCATCCATCCATCCATCCATCCATCCCATCCATCCATCCATCCATCCATCCATCCATCCATCCATCCATCCATCCATCCATCCATCCATCCATCCATCCATCCATCCATCCATCCATCCATCCATCCATCCATCCATCCATCCATCCATCCATCCATCCATCCATCCATCCATCCATCCATCCATCCATCCATCCGTCCGTCCGTCCGTCCGTCCGTCCGTCCGTCCATCCGTCCGTCCATCCATCCATCCATAATGATCAAGAAAGATGTATGCACTGATGACATCAAAGCACACAAAGAAATTTACGGATCACATTTCTACGTGCTTTTTTTCGTCAATACGTCACAGGGTCTGAAAATGACGGCAGTTCCTAGACTTTGGAAGCCACATTCATCTTGCAGCTAATTTCAATACTCTTATCACAACATCTCTTTTTCTGACTTTCCGGTTTGCTGCAAAAGGGCAGTTATCCGCTCCTCTAGCTGTTGAACTCGTTCGACCGATCAACAGCTCTGATTTGCTCCACACATATGCATAAAGCGCAGCCTTGTTTGTTTGGTACGCAAGGTTACATGTAACTCGGAGTGACATATCCCTATAGTTAAGTTTGTTAACATAGCCCATTTCAATGTAGTGCGAACCTCTTAAGCAGCGTATTGTTACCCCGATTGCGCTGCGTATGCATGGATCCGCGCCCGAGCATGGATCCTGACTACAGCACATGTATTGACCAGATGATAAACAATCTCTGTCCTCCTCCGACAAGCGTGACTTACGTGAAGTTCTGGCACATTCGCATCTGTGCTCGATGTTACCCAAAAATGCGATTTTTCTGTCGCGCCAGCTTCACGTATGTCACCTCAGATCAACACTGGCAACTCGACTCCGATTAGACAGAAGCCCTATCGAGTCTCCTGCGATGAGCGGCGGGTAAACGACGAACAGGTCCTGGACATGTTGAAGAAAGGTGTTATACGGGAGTCCTCCAGTCCTTGGGCTGCCCCCGTCATCTTGGTGAGGAAGAAGTATAACTCGAGGAGATTTTTTGTAGATTATCGTCGGTTAACAGCTGTTACGAAGTAGGACGTTTACCTTCTTCTGCAAATCGATGATGTCGTGGACTGTCTTCAATACGCTTCCTATTTCTCATCGGTCGACCTGCGGTCTGGCTATTGGCAGATCCCGGTGCATCCATCGGACCGATAGAAGACAGCGTTTGGGACCTCTGACAGCCTTTACGAATTTAATGCGATGCCCTTAGGGCTCTGCAATGTTCCAGCGACGTTCGAACGATTTATGAAAACCACCCCGCGCGGCTTAAGTGGGAGGTATGCATGTGCTACCTGGGTGATGTTAACATTTATCCGAAGACATTTCATGAGCCTAATGAGCGGCTTAGACTTGTGTTTGACTGCATTCACCAGGCCGGTCAAAGAAATGTCAATTCGGTGAGCGACAGCTCCTGGTGCTGGGATTCCTATTGGACCAGGACGGCATTCGTCCCGACACGCAAAAGATCACTGCAGTGCGCGACTTTCCATAACCACGAAGTGTAAAGAATTTAAGAAGCATTTTCGGTCTAAGTTCATATTTCCGCCGCTTTATTCAAGGATTCGTCCAAGTGGCTCATATGCTCACTTCCCTGCTTCGAAAACCCGTTACGTTTACGTGGTCCGCTGTGTGTCAGTCATCCTTTCGACAATTGAAGTTTCTGCTAATCTCTGGCCCAGTTTTACGCAATTTAGGTCCGGCTCCTGCCACCAAGGTCCATACTTACGCTAGCGGCGTGCGCATTGGCGCGGTGCTCGTCCAGCTTCAGAACAGCGCCCAGCATGTTATCGTTTACGCAAGCCCCACATTAACGAAAGCTGAACGTAATTACACGATGACTGAATTGGATTGTCTCGCCGCCGTCCTTGCTACTAACAAATTTCGCCCTTATCTGCAACGGCCGCCACTGCAACGTATTCACCGACCATCACTCCCTGTGTTGGCTTGGTGGCCTGCACGATCATTCCGGTCGATTAGCTCGATGGGGCTTACGTCAACAAGAATACGTTTTTTCTGTGCCCTATACGAGCGGTTGCCGCCACGCTGACGCTGACTGTTTAGGCCTCCTTGTTATAATCCGGCGTTCGCGACGCGCGCAAGCGCTGCGGTTGTGATCGGACACGCCACGTTGGCGACGCTGCGCCGGACTGAAATTTGCCCCTCTATATTCCAGCCACGTCGGCGCGAGACAGCGCTGAGCGACAATCGGCGCGCATGCGCAGAAATCTATTCGCCCGGACTGCTGCCTCCGAGTGCCAACTGCGCGTTGCGCAGACGACGCGCACGGTGCATTTTGGGTTCGCGGCTTCGAAGCGCCCGGCGCAGAATAGGCACATGTTCCATTGGACACCAGCAACGTCTTAGGGCGCCGAAGCCGCCGAACATGTCGGTGGTCGAGCGGCGTCGGAGTACAGAGGGTCTCGCTTTGGCCAACGTGACGGGGCAGTGCCTCGCACGCGGGCGCGCGTTACGTCGGAGTATGACAGAGGCCTTTGTCTCGATATCCTGTTCCTTGCATGGCAGCAGGTGAAGACGATGTAGACGAATGCCTCGCACCTGTGAGCGATACATTTGCCAGACCACGTAACGTTCCAGCACGAGCGATACAAACATCATGCTCTTACTCCATTGTTTGATAAGGCCCAAAAGTCTTCACGTGAAACACCTTTTGTTATACGGGATGGTCAGCTCTTCAAGAACTACTCAGCTGATGGTGCCTCTCTGCTGCCTGTCGTCCTGGCTTCTCTCCGCGGCGCCGTCGTACATTCCATGCCTGACAATATCACCTCAGGGTACCTCGGCTTTGCCAGAACTCTATTGAGAGTCAGACAACGTTTTTATTGGCCCAGGTTGTACACGACAATAAAGGACTGCGTCGCAAGTTGTCCCCCTTCCAACGTCTCAAGTGACGCACCACGCTACCGGCTTTTCTTCTACAACCGGTCAAGACCCCTGTATCACCTTTTTGAGAAAATTGGGATTGATTGTTCCTTTTCCGAAGCCGTGTGACAGCCGCCGGTGGATTGTCGTAGCTGTTAACTGTTTGACCACATATGTGGAAACTGTTGCGCTTGTGTCTTGCAGAGCAGCTGACATATGCCACTTCTGTTTGACAGAATCGTTCATCACGGCGGGCCCCGAGTGATCATCAGGGACGGCGGTCGATAGTTCATTACTGACGTCGTGGAAGAACTTCTCCGGCTCTGTGGCTCAGAATACCGCCATTCTACTCCCTACCAACAACATAAAGTCGGTGAGTCCGAAAGAAGCAAGGACTCCCCGCTCCACTAAAGTACCGCGGGTAAACCATCCATAGACAAATGGCCTTACACAACGCATCAACTGGACGCTCATCAATATGATGTCGATGTATGTAGCGTCCGACCATAAAAAGTGGGACGCCGCCTTCCCGTTCGGAACGTACGCCTATAACAGTGTTAAGCATGAAGTAACCGGATATTATCTTTTTTTCCTTCTCTACGCATGCTAACCACAAACCTTTCTCGACATTGTTTTTCCATTCTCTGTACGCGATGACCCTTCCCTCTCGCCACATCTCTGCCTCACTGAGGAAGCCCGTCGTCTTGCTATAGTCTGTGCACCATCGCATCTCAAGATCGTTCCAAGGTCTGATAAGACGCAGCTCATGAGTCAGTCACCAGCAAACCGGAACATTTCGTTTGGCTTTGAGCGCCATTGTGACGCCGAGGCATGTGTCAGAGGTCCTTGTGTCGATACGCCGGGCGCTTTGTCATCATCCATCGGCTGAGACACGCCACGTATGTCATCGCAAAGGTGACCTCGACGAATCGCTGCTCAAGGAAGACGCAGCTCGCTTACGTGGCTCGACTTAAACGCGGCAATTCTAGGTCTTCTCGGCTCGCTGGAGGACAAGCTTCGTCTGCCTCGTGAAAAGTGTTACGACGATTACGCTGCGTGGCGCGGAGCTGCGCGCAGGGTAGAAGAGAGTTGAAGCGCGAGGACTCGGGCTGTGGTTAGCCTGACACTGGCCGTGCCCAGCATTCACCCATTATTCCCAACAACCCTGCAGAAACCACCTTGCTGGAAAACCTCACGGAAGGGCGAGAACACTATTAATTTCACTCACAGACTCACACAGAATAATATTGACACCTGGTAGACGAACGCCTAGCCGGAAACGAGCTTGCGAAATATCTAGCCTGAGCTCTCAAACCAGGCGGATTCCCCCTCCTAGGACTCTATGGTGGCAGGCAAGAACACATTAGGCTAGAAACAAGACATTTCTCACCGTCACACAAAAACTGTGTTCCTCAGATGCCATTGACTGGAGGCGAATACAAACAAACACATATCCAAGTCTTCACATTTCACACAAGATCAGACCCACACAATACCCAAGTAACTGCACTTGGTGCGGTGAAACGCCCACGCTGTGCGATGCATCTTGGGAATGTGAGGACAAACCGGACAAGAAGTTAATAGCGCCATACCCGACACACGAGCAGTGGGAGGAGACAGTGACCAGCGATAACCTGGACCAGCAAGCCTGGATCATCCAGCTAGTCCGCAAGTAAGCAGCTGCCAGCGGAGCACTGAACTAGGGGCCCCGACCACCCGGCTCCTGCGAGTTAATCTGTTGTAAATTATCATTTTCTCTTTCTCTCCGCATCTTGTGAATAAACCCATCAACGTAACAATATCATTAAAACGAGGTCCATGAGCCCAAGAAGAAATGGCACACAGACGAGTAGTTACATTGCACAAAGCATTGCGCATGTGTAAGTGGGCCTCCGTCTGCGTTCGACGTCTTTTCCGCTCAGTGCTGAATACTTTGCTCATAAAGTGACTTGCTCATAAAGTGACTTGCTCATAAGGTGAAATTGGTTTCGCAGAAATACCAGCTGCATTTGCTGCAGCTTCCAGCGTTTGTGAGCTCCAACTCTCCTAGCTCATAAGTTGGCTAGGAGGAAAGTAGCTCGCAGGGCTCGCCAGAGAACCGCACCGCCACCACGCGATGCATCGAACCCCATTTCAGGGCGGCCCACTGAGACGGCGTCCGCTCACGACACTAGGAATGCCTTCTATGCCTATAGCAGTACGAAATAAATAAGATCGCTACTTAAATTTACTTGTCAAAGAAGCTCTAGCCACCAGCCAGGTTCAGAGGAGACACCAATAAAATAAATCCATTTAGGCGTCGGTGTCATATGAGCGAGGCCTATCTGCCTGAGATAGCGCGCAGAACGGGCCGACGCGCCTGGTGTAGGCTAGCTTGGCATGAACTTGGCTCATCGGACTTTTCTGCGCATGCGCACTGCCGGTATGGTGCAGCGACAAGCGGAGAGGGTGGATGGCCTATCTTTTGCAAAATCTTCACAAGAGCCCACGCCACTCATCTGAAGCAGGCGATTGCCCGTGCCTCAGAGCAACAACTCTGCTGCCAGGAGCGCCAATGCTAAGGATGTCAAAACCAGAGACCAAACATTTTTGATGACTGCTGAAGATTTGAACCACTCGGCACGTAACAAGTATTTCTTTGCTAGAAGGAACTAATTTCTGTGGGCATCTTTGCAATGCATCAAGATATTTCACACAAGGAACTAGCACAGGAGATCCTATAGGTACATTCAACGTCAAAAGTATAAAGCCCAAGGGGTTCCCTTCTAAGCTGCTTAGCGGAGCTCTCTAGACCATCTAGCAGTCCAGAGCTTGGGGGGATTGAGGAATCGCAGCCGTTTATTGCTCGAGAGATTACGGTCGCTGAGTACGTATAACCAGGTATGCTGCACGCTGAAGGCCTCGCAAGCAAACCCATTGGGCTGTACACTTTTGACGGGGGCTGTACATTGAATGTACAAGCCTCTTTAAAACGCGGCGAAATGTTAGGAGTCACTAACATGATTTCTATATATATCTTGTCATGCATTATGAATCGGCATACCGCTCCAATGAGCGCGATGTTTGGATGAAGAATGAAACTGACTAGTATTTTAAGGGATGCCAAAAACAATAGCATGCGAAGTCAAGGTGCTGGAAAAAACATACCCTCTGAATCCGGGCATGGGTGATCTTTTTCTGAAGCGAAACAACAAAAGGAAAATAAAAATGAAATATTAAAAAGAGTTATTAACAGCGAGAAATTCGAAACATTTAAACCAAATAAAATAAAGCTTTATTTTGTTTCTCAAGGTGAAAAGGAGGTCACCGTTAAAATCCGCCTAACAGCAGCTTGACAAAGCCCGGCCTCCTTTTTGTACAGTTCGGCAGCAGGTCGATTACAAGGCAAAAACGACTTTGCAGTGGGTTCAGATTTTCCCACTTCAGTTAGCAGACCCAATCAGCACTCTATGGAGCAAAACAGAGCAGATGAAAGCACATCAAGTTTCATGCACATTAGAAACACAGTCAATCTCAAACACATTAGGATCTAAACATAATAAAATTGAAATAAAATTGAAAACCCACTCAGTTTGAAACGCTATATGTTTGAAACACATTCAGTTTAGCGCGTTAAGTTTTAACTCTGGAAAACAACCGTTAACGCCAATTAGAATTGTAAGGCATTTTGTAGAAAATCGAAGCACAGCGCGGCAATAGCCCAATATAATAGGTGCGCCAAGAATACTACAAACAAAAATATACAAGAAATCAAGACTCGTTGGGCATAAGGAAATGTGCATAAACTGGTCGCATTGACTTCCTTTCCAGGTAGGCATCGATAAGCGCGATGCTGTTAAGAAGAACAGCAGCGTGGTAAGAAATGGACTGGCGGCCGTACTCTGTGCGAAAATTAGGCACCATCCATGCGTCATAACCACGTGTATTGTAGGTGTAAGTGCAGGGGCGAAGGATTTTCAAATTTAGGGTGCTGTCATTACGCGGCGAAACTGACAAGCGATATATACATGTTAGGCAATAAGGGCAAATGATTTGTATGGAAAGAAGCCTATAGTGCAAGAAGTAAAGAGAGGTATGTGCATATAGAAGAATATTAGCAATGGCGCGCAAAGCATGCTTCTGACAGAGTTTAACTTTCACTGTTTTCCTTTGATGTAGTTGAACAGATTAAAAAGCAGAAGTTAAGTGTCGCCCAAAATAGTGCACTGTGAATTAAGCGTTTGATTATAGTTGGCTGGAAACAGTGGTGTCTAGTAGAGAATGTTTTTAGCAGGTAGAATGTTCTATATAGGCCAAAATATGCATCAAGTGGTGGTTATACCATTCCACTGTAACTTTATTGAAAGTGTATTGTGGCAAAAGAGATTGCAGTGGGGCAGTAAGTATCCAGGTCGGTTTGAGACATTGCGGAATATTAAGGGTAGAAAATATCAGTTTCAGCTCTCCTAATAGCGAGGTCTCAATCACTAACGCGTACGTATAACAGGATACTTTAAATTCGTTTAGAAGCGACGGATATTCCAAGCGTAGTAACATTATTTTGAAATACAATTCCTCGTAGTGTGCAAAGCAACCAGTAGGAATATTATGACCCCCGCAATTGTTATCAGCCTTTCCTTAGTATTATTACGGCCATGATATGGCGTTTTGTATGAAATTTCAAGATTATTCTATCACAGATGAAGCGCAAAGCATACAGCTCGGTCGTTTTTATATAGGAAACAAGGAAGGAGAAAATAACATGATAAATCTTAGCGCAGCATACTTACCACCTGAGTCGGTTGACGCTGAAAACCCTTCCATGCGTAAAAAAAAGAGGAAAAAGAACATGGATAATAAATATGTCATGCGGTATTTCATAATGAGAAAGAGAGAGAAAGTTAGATGAAGCAGTGTAAATAAGCCTCACTTAAAAAGTGGCAAATGTTCTCGATAAAGCGATTATCAAGAGTCCACTTGCGACAGTCGCCTTCAACGACCCATCGCAGGCCCACGTTCCTAAGGAAGCGTCGTCTCACGGAGGCTGCAGCCGGGCAAGTCCACAGCAAGTTTTTTGCGTCACACAGTTCAGGCGCAGCACCATATTAGGGACACTTGTCAGTGACTTGTTAACGTTTGCCGCGCTACCGATGACGCCCACAGGGAGTGAGAGCCGCTCCTGCCTGAATCCGGCGCACAGATACCTCCTTCTCCCGATTGGGACTACGGGGGAGAGGGTGCCAACACGGGGACTTAGAGCGCGTGTTTGCTGGCGCAAAGCTTGTTTCTCAGAAACGTGGGACAGGAATGTATCTGGCGGAAGAGGGGAAGGTGGCGGGTCGTCTGATGTGTCAAGGTGTCTCACTGTATTCACATGAATATTATGCGGATCGTGAGCATGGCTGCGAATCCAGTGTATACGCACAGGACAGGGGTATTTTGTGCAGAGTTGATGAATGGATTGTGTAATTTGGAATGTGCGCCAGACAGTCTTAAGTTGCTTAAGGGCGGCAGGGCAGTCAGTGTAAATAAGAACAATATCGAAAGTGGGTACGAGTGGAAGGGAAGCAATTGCATTGTGTATCGCTTGAAGCCCCAAGGCAAGGGGGGTGCAAGTGTCCGCGCTATATGTAGCGCGGGAGTTAAGATGAGGATGGGAGGGACTGTAAACTGCGGTAAACCTCTGCAGTCATGTGTGTGATGCATCGGTGTATATTATGCACCCTGGAGGTAGATGCGCGGCTGATATCGGCGGCGAAGCAGTGGAGCGATTGCTGAGTTGACAGTATGACCATAGAGGAAGAGCCTGTAAACGACGAAGCTGGAGCGACATCTTGCGTGCTCTGTTTGTCTTACGCTGGTCGATGATTTCACTTAATGTATTAGCTTGAGCGTACTCGTGCCGAATGGGGACGGGTGTAATACGAGGAAGATAAGTTATTGCGCGCATAGCCTCGCGATTGATAGCTTCAAGAGAGTCCCACTGTCGACGGATGAGGCGATGGAATTGGGACTGGTACACTATACGCGGCTGGAGGATAGAGCGCACAAGGTGACGGGCAGTATCAGAACACGATCCGCCAGAGCGCATAGCTAAGCGTCGAATCAGACCGAGAGTGGAGTGAGCCGATTTACGGGTGGCTTTTAGCCACGGGGTCCCAGTACCAGATGCATGAAATAGAAGACCTAGAACATGCACACTTTCAACTTGAGGAATGTGAGAATTATCTACCGCGATGGTAAAAGGGGCTTCTCTCCGTAAGCCACATTTGTTTCCAATGCGAATGAAATATGATTTATTACACGATAGGGTCAGACCCAAAGTCGTGATGTCGTGATGTTAAGGTATCCAGCGCTTGCAGGAGCGCCGACTGTTGCACAGACGCATCTAGATGATAGGACCACAAGGTTATGTCGTCGGCATACGCGGGCAGTTAGAGCGACTTTTACGCACGGCGTGGCCGCAAGGGGCAGCACTAGTACTGTGGGCGATTTTTTTTTGTTGTTGTTGCTCGTTTTCCTGCCGCTTGATTTCGATGCATATATCAAGCTCGCCTGCTCGAAACAACTCTTATTGGTTGGACGCATGTCCCTTGATATTTCGTCCCACATTCCGGGCTATATTTCGACTCGAGTCAGTTGACCACTTAATTTATGGTGCTAGCAGCTGCCTTCTCAGCACATAGCTGCTTCTACTTTTAGAAGAAACACTGTTGATAAAATAGCATTTATAGCAAATATTCGGACTGCCAGCCTTATCCCGTCGGTAGAGCCTATGCATTTAATAATGTAGGCGCTCGTTAATGTAGACGCAGTTGGGCTCTCACCACTTAATCCGGACTGGCTGCCAGTGTAGGGACATATCGAGGTGTGCATTAAAAGCAAGGTATCGTCAATTAGCTCTTCTCAAGCAAGAGTTGCATGGCGCAGTGTTGGCCGCAAATCTCTCACGTGCGCGCAACACCAGGCATTACGACGGTCGGAGAGCACTGTCACCGAAAAATAGTCTGGTCGCGCAGTGCTCGGTCTAGCCTTCGTGAGCCCTTCGCTGGCCTGCGGCTCGGCAAAGGTGGGCGCCATTTGGACGCTATGTAGCGTGAGCTGGTCTTTTCTTTTTCGGTATCTCACTTGTCCGGCGCCGACGCATGTTTCCCTTGCTTCCAGCCCCCTGATTTTTCCGTTCTGTCTGTACGGTTAAACAGTGCGCTCGTGACGCGCTGTTCGCAGTTTGTGCGCTGCAACCTCTTCAGAAGCGATGACGCCGCGTGTGCGGATGCTACACTGCTACCGCGTTGCACAGTGATGGAATCCACGGAAGCCTTTTTCGTTTTCTAGCGCTTCTGCGATGATATTCCAGACAGTGCGCACCCAGTAAAGGACCGAGCAAAGATTGAATAATCTTCGTTTCGTTGTTTTCACCTCGAAAACAGACGACCACTGCCATGGTTTTCATGAAGCAGGTTTTGATGTGGTGGGTTTTTTGGCAGTTTTTAGGGGTGCCTTCAAGAATTCGGATGTTCGGATAGTTCGGATAAGTTGCCTGGTCTCATAAATAATGAATTATTGAGGATGTACTGTAGTTATGAGTCCTAGGTTTCAACCCTGTTTTAAAGACCAATATTTAACTTCGCTAAACTGGCTGTTATATTCTCTGCATCGTGTCCCAATCTACTTGGCACTACAGTGGAAGGTACAGATGCGTGAGATTTATTTAATGGCTTAAACATGTAAAATTCTGCAATACCACAGTAGTACGAAAAGAGTAGTGAAGGTGCCTGATAAGTTAATCATGCCATACTTTAGCGATAATAATATTGCGCTGTTGAGGGCCCATTCGTTATCCTGGATTATATTTTACAGCCATACGGCCGCAAATGCACAGAAGTCTAACAGCAAGTATAAGTGCATGGAGTTTGACCGCAAGCTAAATTTTAGAGTGCGGTTTCAGGTCACTCTTGGATTGGGTGGTCCAAAAATAAAAAAGCTAAATTCATTTATTTCAAAAGTAAAGGCAGCCGTGTGATGTGGGTTTACCAGAAATGTGTAGCGCCGAACCGGACTTTCTTTTTATAACGAAAAAGTTTTTCGCCAGATTCGTCTACGACGGGTGGCGCTTTAGCAACACTGTACAAAACTGAAGCGCCACCTTTCGGTTGGCATTGAAGACATTTGGGCAAGAAAATTTTGCAGTAATAAAAATTCCCAACGCTTTTGTGGGCATTCATGCGAAAAACTGCCTTGTGCCACTGCCCATCCTTGCTGAATTTTTATTTCTTGCTTTTCACCTTACTTTCGATCACTTTGTAGATTTTTGCACTTAGGACACAAATGTTTCTTTTAGATTAAAATCCAGCTTTCTGAGCTCAGTTCCTCATGTTTAACCACGGCAAACAAATTATTAAAAAAGCATGCTTCAGGAAAGCCGAGCGGAATACTTACCGAATGCTCCTTCTGCTGCCCAGTATCCTTTTTTCACCAAAGAGAAAATGAAAGAGACATTTAACGCTTCTTTGCCGGTTTTCAGTATGGCGCACTGAACAACAAAACCGTTTTTCGTGTTACATGACTGAGTTGTAAATCGGTGCTTGCAAAAAATATGCCCCGCGTACATGATTCGTAAATGACTACAAAAGCGATGCACAAATAATATTGTCGTCATTCCCGGAAAAGATCCCGGCCTCAGTGTATTACTGCAATGGCGTATTCAAATCGACGCTCCTGAGCTTCGCGCTGAATCCGAGCAAAAGTACAAGGTCCGCCGCTTGGGGAAATACAAAACGACGGCTGGAGCACAAGAAGCGCTCCTTGCAGCGAGAGCAAGGCGGGGTGATTCCCACGGATCGAGTTGCAGCTGTCTCACTACTGGAGCCAAGGAATTTAAGCCGCCCGTTCACACCTCAATTTCGTTTTGAACAGGAAGAAAATGTGCTCCCGGAACACCTATCCGAATACAACGCCATAATTGCAGAGGATTAGAGGCCAGCTTGATATAATTCACTTAATTCGTGTGTTAAACGTGAGTTCATCTCACGTTTTTGGTTGTTTTCAAAATGCAGAGTGGCTACAATGGGTGAATATTGGTTGGTTAGCCTCAAATAAAGCTGACACATTCCCACTAGGCGGGAGTGGCGAAGACCCTGGCGGGTAATTTCTGGAAAAAAGAAATTTTTGGCGGGAATTTTACTCCTCTTAACACAACGCGAGGAAGATGAAATTGTGACAGCTCAGTACTTCCAGGGCGATAGGTGTTAAATGTGGTGTCATTCTGCTATCGGCATAGCATAAGAAGCCTTCATCAGCGTGTGACTGTCTCGAACGGTAATATAGCAGGTCAGTCTCTGTTTTTTAGCCTAACATTATTTGTGGGGGCTAATTCAAGGCGCTCCGCTGCAACCATGCTGTATAAGTGCAAGCTGCCATGTAATTTATTTTTCTCGGGTCAATGCGACAGGCCGCCGAAGCGAAGAGCACACGTGGAAGGCGAGCTGATTTGCATGTTGATAAAGGCCTTTAATCAAAACAGAAGAATACGGCTCATGAATCGAATGGAGGAAGAAATGGCAGTAACTTGTCAAGCAGCTTTCGCATTAACAGCCGAATCCAACAGATTACACACGCCGCAAGAAGCTTAACGGACACTAGGGACCAATTTATCCAATTATTGATCTTAGTAAGAATAGATTATCTAGATTTTCTGGCTATGTTGATGTTTGTCCGGGAGCAAAATACGCATTGATTGACAACAAATAGAATTTATATATCTTCCTGCAAGTTGACATTCAGCTCCCGACGTCCATAGCGAAATAAACGATTTGCTAACCCTTGAAGTGAATGGCGGTGTAGTGCAGCTTCTGGGAAATCTGAAAAATAGGAGCTCATGCATGCGTTTTAACTCCTAAATCTGCTAGTGATTGCGGCACGTGTATTTTGTTTTTAGCCTTTTTTGTTAGTCATAAAACTCCGTTTTCAGTGAGAGGGGTCGCTTTGTATTTAGAAAGTGGTACCCTATTAATAAATGCTAACATCTCTTCGTCATCAACGTCTTCTTAACGGGCACCGTGAAGACCAACGGTGACTTTTCTTTTTTTTTTAAGCGATGTTTATTGCCTCAGGGCATAAAGGTTATGAAATAAGAGATGAGGAGGATGCTTAACTAAATGAAAAAAAGGTGGGCTGATCATATGAAATTAAGCCGTGAACGATGATATGGACCCTGTGTACAGGCAATATAGTAATCCGGATTGTCCGGTGATAGACCCACTGCCGCCAGGTGCCGAATTCCCGTCGGCTTCAGCGCCACGCAAACCAACAACAGGTAGTGGATATCCGCCTCACAATCTCTGATCTTGCAGACTCGACATCCGGTGAGGGGATATAAATCTTTGAATTGCGGCCACTTGCGTCTCACAGCTGGAGTTAGGGCAACCCCGACCCGTATCCTCTGAAGCGCAATCCCCTCTGCACGGGTAAGACCACGGGGGAAGGTTACCGCACACAGAGGGATTAGAGCACGTATGCGGCGCCGGAGGTGTTCAGCGGTGACTTTGTCTACAGACTTGCACATATCGAGAACCCATTATTAAATTACCTGGATACCTGAATTAGCAGCCACCTGCCATAGTACTTACTGTCTGGAAGATAGATACAACCTCAAATGCTGAGACCAACAATGAGGCACTTTCTTCAAATCGCTCTGAAACAGAGACTGCTGTTCTGCACATTATCGTTAGAAATTATTCTTCTCTTTTCATGTCTGATACTGTTATGCAAGGCTGAGCAGCATGTACATGACTAGCTGTAGAGGGCCAACTGCGTCTGCTGAATGATTTTCCAGGGCTGGCATGTTGCCTCAAACGTTCGCAGAGACACTTGTCTTTCTTGCTCACGCGGCATCCAAAACGGGGCAGAAGGTATGGTAAGATGCATTACTCCGCTACTGGCTTAGATTTTTAGACGAAGTATATATCTTACTATTTGTTCGGTGGCATAACGCTGCTTGGAAAGTTACGCCGTGTTGGTTGTATAAAACAACAATAAAGTGTGGCAATCGTCATGCGTATGTGTCTTCTTTCGCTTAGGCCCTGCGCACAAAGACGCAAGGCGTAAAGAAAAAAGCGCGTTTTTTCCCACTTTTTCAACAAGAAGGCCCTTTAAACGCAGCAGTTGCTCTTAATCTTGTCACTACCTTTGCATCCAAGCTGCACCCGCACACAGTTCCAGCTCAACCGGACAGTCTGATGGAATCTGCCGGTTTAGACTTCGCAGCGAAAAGCCTCTGGATTCTGACAGGACTCTACGATGCTCTTTCAGTACTGTCGCTGCTCTCAGCCTGAGGCACTAGAGGTCATATTGGCAACGTTCACCTCGAAATGCGTTTCAAAATTTTTCCTAGAGTATAGACTTGTAACCTTGTAACATTAGCAACGCACCCGATTATAAAGTCGCTGTCTTTTTGCGTCGACAGACTTTGACTGATGATGATGGTGGTGCGGATACGGGTACCCAACAAACACAAAACCTCCTCAAAATCTCCCAGAAATATCCCATCAGGACATTTGGAATGTCCCCAGGAGGTGGTCATTTTTTCCGAAGACGTGCAAAAAACGTCCCCACTACTAGCCATGTCCAAAAAGTTGTGCGTCGCAGGGACGGCCCCAAAAGGTTAATGCTAGATTTCTCGGCTCTGGCTCAATAAAATTATTTCTTCTTTTTCAAGCAGACTTCAGGCATCCAAGCGCACATATGTGCCAAATTTCAGGCGCATGCTTACGTTACGGTGGTGTAATACGTGTGTCCACTCGCGTGAATGCTTGCTGGCTAGGCCATTAAGATCTCTAGCCTCCCCTTTCCTTCTCTATAAGTAAATGCAGCGTGACTTTGCTTTTAGCAACGTGGCTATTGCACTGTACACGTCTGGTGTGCACGAACTTTGGCTAAACTTTCAAAAGAAAGTCAGAAAGTCGGGCGCCTAGTGGAGTCGGCTTTCGGGATTCGCTTTATTTTTATTTTCTCAGAAAAAACCGCGTGCATGTTTGACCTGCCACTCTTAACAAAAAATGCCGCATGAAACGAGTCGGCGGGTAGCTCCCATCCGTTACGCGCAAGGGGTGCCTGATTCTAAGTACAAAAGCAAAGCAGCTATTGCCTGCGATGGCTGGATAATTATTTCATTTTGAGTGCGTATCACCACCTAAGTGCAGTAACCGGGCGCACAATAGACAACACTAGAACACACTCTTGATAACAGACAAAAAGAAGCTTTCAGGATTGTGCACTTACGCGCGCAGTAACGCGGGGGCGAAGAGAAATTTCGGGTATATTCCTCTTACTGTTCTGAACTGACTGTTAAACACATTTCCCCATCATTTCAAAGATAAAAGTCGGGCGCAAAGCCGGGACACATCTCTTTTTTTTATTAGTCCCACCATAGTGATGGTATCAGTCGGGCACAAAGGCCGGCGCGCGCGCGAAAAAGTTTTCGTAAGAAGCAAACCTTCGAACTGTTTGGAGTCTGAAGCTCAACGCTTCATACATTGAAAGTGTAGGTGCTGCCAAGCTTTACATAACAACACAGCTGAAGCTGCCTATAGATATACAATAATGAAAATACAAAAGAATAAATGTATACATAAAATACATAGATAAAGTTTTTCTACGTCAGAGGTTGAACAAAGCAGTCATATCTGAAAAATACCAGACAATAATAGCGAACTGTTGCCGTTTTCTAGTGTGAGGCCATGAAAACATCTTTCCGTCTCTAGGAAGGCCGGTTTTGCAACACTCCGCTTGCTCCCTCAATCAACAAAATATTTGGCTCTGATTAAGGCTCGGACAGCTTCGTTTCACGAAACTAGCATGAAGGGAATCACCTAGACATGTTTTGATATTTGTTCGTGTTGCATTCTTCTCTAAATATTTTTGTGTAATCCAGTATTGTTCTTTTCAGGGAAGTTGGTATTTTCTACGTTTTTATCTCATTTTCTTCGCACTTTCCCTCATTACGCTGCAATTTAATCAAAACATAATTTCTCAGTACTAATTAAATTTACTAACGCTTTATGTGTCTTGGACTTGAACACTTTGTATGCTAAACAATTGAGCACACAATTGTTAGAGCACCTTATAGAACACACGGAGGCCGTCAGTTCGCATAACACTGGCGGCATGTGATTCTTCTTCTTCTACACTCAAAACATTTATATTTGAGATAAAAAACGACAAATTTGCAGTAATGAGCAAAAAGACTGCCAACCTTAATAGTCTGTGGAGCCCTCGATAGCATGTCGACTAGTAATACTTGACCAGCTGTACTTTTTACCGAATTTTGTTTAGCGGAAATCCCGTACACGTTAAAGAAAATATCTAATAGATTACAATTACAATTACTCCATCTGAAATGTAACCGATTACAGTGGTCAATTACCGCCCAAGAGAAGTAACTGAATAATTACAGAGGAGAAATCGATTACCAGTGCGTTACTTTTCTTCGAACATTATTGACATAACACAAACACACTTAATCTACAATTAACTAGTGTGTCTTGCTTGATAATTTTTTACACGTTGTTAATTTCAACAGTAGTTGTTTTCAAAATTTTCGACCTGGTTTTGCAACGTTTTCTTGTGCAGACACCAGCCGCTACACTATACACTTTCGATGTAAGAGCTGGAAGGTAAGGTTATGTTATACAGTAAAAGCATCCTGCGCACCAGCTCGTAGTTACACAATGCTACGAAGCAAGTTACTACGTGCTCTATGAAGCGTTTACGGGTATACTTTAATTCTATCTAAAATTCGCAGCGATCAACTTCGGTGATAAGTTTTATGTACAGAAGTCCGGAATATGTGTAGGTTCCACAGTTGCTGCAGCACTGTGCGAGATACACTTGTCAGCAATGGACCGAAGAATTCAAGAAAATCTTTTCGGCCTACTTGTGAGAAAGGTGTACCGGTGCGTAGACGATTACATGCCTCGCCTTCTTACAAGAGGTGCAACCTGACAACATGGTGACTACCACTAAAGAAATCCTGCGCATCTAAAGCGCACAGCTAGGTGGACTGAAGTTCACTTGTGAATTTCCTGTTGACAACGCGATGCAGTTTTTAGATGTCCACGTCACGTTTTCTGAGTCACGCGTGTGCTGGATGTACCACCCCAGGTCCAAAAAAGTGCACTACTTTTCGATAGCGTTCTTCTAAGCAGGTAAAGCGGCTGCAGCTTGTAGTAATCTTCAGGCAGCTCTCAATAAATCTTGCCCGCACCTTTTGAGTCATAGCTTCGATGACAAAATGGCTCACCTAATTAGTGCTGGTTATCTAAGTACATTTATTTCCAGCATTTGTGAAAGCCTGCTCTACAAAACAACAGACAGAAAAGCTAAGCACGAAGCGAGCAGCTATGCTACTGTGTATTTTCACAGGCTGTCGCACAATATTAAGAAGATGGGAAATAGCTATCACATCAACGTGGTTTTCTCTGGCCCTCACAAGCACGGGGTAGGTCTGAGCAATGCTTGTTATCTAAAGCAAGATTCATTCTCTGAAAAGAATGTCACCAAGTACACATAATGCAGCAGAACACTTATCTATGAGGTCCCCCTTCCCTGCACAGTTTTTGCCATGGACAAGACAGGAGGATGCTATAATGATAGGGCCTAAGAACACAACTTGAACGTAAAAACTAAATCCGGCGGTTTCTTGGCATACCACTGTAACAGCTGTGGTTGTAAACCACTCTTAAACAAAACGAAATTCTTGCATATCCAAAGACAAACTGGAGCGAGAAATCATCCAAGCTTTTCTTATTTCTAAAGCGGGAGAGAAGTGTGTCAGCATACCCTCGGTTTCACTCCTTGATAAAGATCTTCGATTTCGGGAGTGATGCATGTAGGATGTTTCTTTTTGCGGAAGGTAGATTCCTACCGTCTTTTCTGCAATTTTCATGTCCTAATTACCTCTTTGCCTGGGATCACTTTTCTTCCATTTTTGACGCTGCTTTTCTAAGAATTGTTGTACCTGCCTACACTGCTTCTTTGTTTTCGCCTTTTACTTTTCCTGTTTTGACGCAGCCTGGCTCAGGGATATACGATTCTGCGTTGATAAACGCATGTTAATAGTTGTTTGTTCTAGATTATAAGCCGGTTGCATATTCATTTTTTTTTCTGTGTGGAAAAGTGGCATGTATTTTAGTAATAAATGACTGCAAAGTGAAATATAGGTATATCGCTTGATCGTGTGATAGATGTGCATGGGCGATGGTAGTACGTATAAAATATGTCCCTTTGAAGCTAAATGAATCACTTGGTAGCCAGCGCTCGTCTTATAAGTTTTCTTCTCATCGTCCACTCATAACAGTTCAAGAAAAAATCAATTTTTTTACAGATGAATTCGCTAGGCATGAAGTATTGCTGAGGAGCATCCACAGATGGCGCCAGCTATACCAGCAACGAATACTGCGGAAAGCATAACACATTTACATTCCAACCTGTTTGCATTTACGCTCCAATTGTTTTGTTTTTTCACTCCAAACGCGTTTGAAAGGCCGAAATCTGACCTCTAACTAACCCCCAAAAAATATCGGTTCCACACCCTCGTCACAAATATCAGATTGTACTGCGCGCAGCCAGCGTAGTTCATCAATATTCAACGTCTTCGTGAGCCTACTCTCCGTACTTGTTAGTTTCCTCTGAATCACAAGTAAAATTTTCCCCACAAGTTTCGCGGTCTTCGCTGCTTGCAGCGGACAGATGGCGCTAGTAGGATATGTCCTGGAAAGTTGGTCTGCTGATGTCTAACGATTACAAATAAAGGGAAACTATGATATCGTATCTCCTTCATTTAGTGTGCTGAGTCTTTATTGCTACTGATGTTCTGGCTGTTTTTCGAAGCCTTAGTACTGCCCTAGAGTTTTCATGGCCGGCATTGTGTAACATACATTGCACAACGTAAACCAAGTGGCGGATACGCGCGGATACTATTTACTTCAAAAACAAGAGAATATGTTGTCATGCCTAAAGAGCTTGCTTACCCAAATAAAGAATGAAGAAGGAAAATAGTTGCAGAGAAGCGTGGGCCATGACTGTGTTTCGTGCTTGACAGCCTCCTCGCTCCAATAACTAGCTGAACGTGGGTCTTTATGAGCCTTCCACAAAATCTGTTTTTTTTTATTCTCATATCTTAGGCCCGAAGCGCGACCTCCTATATGATACGAACAGAAGGATTCTCTGCATCACATCATATGACAAGCGCATTAAGTTCATAGCTATGGTCCTCAGAGTTCACGGCCAAGAAAAGGCTTCTTCTAAGGTCGCGGCTTAATGAGTGTGCCCTTTGGAAATACAAAGGAGCAATGTGGCACAATAATGAAGCATTTTTTTTATGCTTCCGGATGTACGTCGGGGTTACTCTAGGTTAGAGGTAAGTTCTGCTTGCTTGCTGTAGCGCTATGAACAATATTGTGAATCTTCGTGCTTTCTGCGCATGCGTTTTCCAGATTTCTGGGCCTCAATAGCGTTAGGTATGCCATTCCCCTCCCCCCCCCCCCCCCCCCCAAGTACGGTACGTTATAGTAAAGCTCTTGCGAATGTTGCACGTATAGGATTCATTCATACATGCGACATGACAGCGCAGACTTTTCCAAATTATCTTTGTCAACTCAAAACACCGAGTGCGGAGCAATGGGAGGGTCTGCTCAGCAGCAGCGAGCTCACAGCCAAAGGGCCCTTGTGCAGCACGCATGGAAGCAGCAAGACTCAGCGGAGCCCTGGAATAGGGGCCCGACCTTGCGAAGAGGCCAGACGTCAACGATGAAGACGACGGCCCACCGCTAATCTCATTGAGATTTCAATAAATGTTTCTCTCTCTCTCTCTGTCCCATCTCACTTCCTAAGGATTTCTGCGAATCAGAGAAAGAGCTTAGTGGTTGCCGGAGATTTATTAGCATATTTTAATTGTTGTTGCGAAGACTGCGATAATCGCAATTTTCATGATGTGCACCTTCATAATTCTCCAAAAGCTATTCCATTAGTAACACCACGCAAACGTCGGCTGTGCTCTTGGTCAGCGTCGTATGAGGGATAGACTTGTTAAATTAGGGGACAGTTAAGGCACCGCATATCCGCCCTCACCAAAGCTGTTCCTTAAGATGCACGTAGCCCCCGATCCTTTCTTCGCTAAATCGCACACCTTGACAAAATCTTCGCCGGCAGAGCCGAGGAGGCAAATGAAACAGGCAGATAACAGGAGACTCAGCACTCCACGATCTCATGCCTCCACAGCTGAGCTGTCGAAGCGTTAACTTGTCCCAGCACAGTGGTTCAGTGGCATTGTAGTGCGGCTGCGGATCCCAAGTTCGCGGGTTCGATCCCTGACGCGACGGCAGCATTTTGATTGAGGTAAAACGCAAAAAGACCCGTCCGCTGTGCCATGTCTTGTAAATTTGGTATGACAAACTTCACAAGATGCCAAACTTGCCTTTCCTCGACGTATCTTTTGTAAAGTTACTGTCGAGGAGGCATTTTTCGGCCTGATCCTGCAGCACCTGCTGAAAACAGACATTTCCACGTCATGATCACATATAGTTTCAGAAGCGATAGCTAGGGCTTTCATCTGTTGCGCTTAGCACAAAGATTGTTGTCACCAGTTTACTAGGCTGGCCTGTAACGTGTACAGGAAATGGGGAGCCAATTTGTCGATACGTAATTAAGGTCTGGAGAGCTGCGTGCCAAACTTTCCTACAGCCATCCCTGGAATTGGATTATTTCAGAAAACTGGTAAGCGTTTTCACGTGCTCTCATGGTGAGGACAAAATATTTTTCTTGGCTCTTTATCTTCAAGGTAACAAACATGGGCCCTAAGTCGTAATCGTTCCCGTAATATGTCGAGAAACAAAATAGAAAGAAGTGGAACGTTGATTAAGGAAACGGTGAATATCATGTTGGCATTGTTGACAGGATGCATATCTTCAAAAATCTGTTGCGCATGCGCCACAGCAGTGCACTAAGCGAAGGGTAGTGCAGAGAGTTGCGCGCAGTTCCAGCAAATGCCCCGGAGACGACGGCCGTCCTGGACTGAAGTTCACGCTCATACGGTATCTCTTAGTTCACCGATTTGCCCTGCCTTAGGGTGTATATGAGAGTACAGTTTGTATTGTAAGAAAGACGAAGGACAAGCGCTAACTTCCAACTGATGTTTATTATAAATATCGAAAGATCGGAATATATAGACACATAAAAAAATGTGGGGAAGACAAAAACTAACAATGGCAGCAGCA
Organism: Amblyomma americanum; assembly: GCA_030143305.2. Classification (NCBI taxonomy): domain Eukaryota; kingdom Metazoa; phylum Arthropoda; class Arachnida; order Ixodida; family Ixodidae; genus Amblyomma; species Amblyomma americanum. Next base: position 134,322 of record JARKHS020035582.1, read on the forward strand.
TAAAAAAAGTCATGTCACTCGATTTCCGCTCAGATACATCATCTCCGATTGATGGCGTGCTTACGCAGCCACTGCCCGTCCTATCTATCTCTAGCGCCTCCAATATCTCCCTTGTGATTTGCGATGCATGTCGGTCGACAATTACTGATTGTGGGAAATCCGTAGCACAATGGGCACAATGGCCGCCACCCTCAAAGCCAAAGTCACGGCAGTGAATTGCCAAAGTTTCCCGCATTTGTTTCACATCGTTGGCTCGTTCACGCATCGTCCACTCTGACAGAGGTAAAAACGGCCGCATGTCAGTGGTATCTTACCACTGACATGCGGCCTTTCATGTACCTATATATTAAGATCATTCGATGTTTCTAATAAACGTCAGATGGAAGTTAGCGCTTGTCCTTCGTCTTTCTTGCGTCCGTGTGTTTTTTTTCGCGCTTTTCATCTTACAGTGCATTACCAACTAGCCCGCCGCCACAACTTACAGTTTCTAGTCGCGGGATATTCGAAAGAAACATGGATATACGGACGGATGTAAGGGATGTCGAATATTTTGCCAGGAATATGCCACGCACACTACCGTGCTCCAGGACAGTTTTTGCGCCCTTTTCCTGCAGCATCTATGAGTGAGCTGGAAGGCCCTGTTCATGGATCCGTTACATTCCATGCGCAGATCGCAGCCGACAATTCCACATATAGCTCAACGAATTTCGCTACATCAATAGTAGTAACTAAGGTCAGTTCAGTTGTCCTCGGCCAGCGTTTCATTTCATTTATTTCATATATTGTAGCGATAGCTGTGTGGCGACACACTCTGCGCACATTTCCACGCAGCCCCCACCTTGTTATCGTCCGGCGCGGCGTAACACGGCCACGCGCTGGACTGCGTTAACGATAAAGCACAGCGCCACCGCTGCGTCACCCGAGACATGCGTCACCAACGGCGTCTACAAAAACACTCTGTCCGGCTGGGAAGAGCGGCTGTTTTCCTTCCGCTACCGAGACGAGCGCAGCGTGGGTCTTATGCTCGTCCGCTGCTCTCGCTAATAAACAATTGTTAAACTTGAAGTTGGGATTCGTCCTTCGATACAACGGCATCCCACAGCAGCATTACGGTAGCATTCTGAGCCTTCGGTGTGGCTGCGCCGCCACGCTGTCGCGTGATGCGGAGCAGCTGCCGGCGGCGCGGCGCCATGGCTATCACGTGGTTCGTCACGTGTTTGGTCACGTGACCAAGTTCTACTCGGCCTGCTCTAGCTATCGTGTCACTCAAGGTTTAACCTGAGCTAAACCACTGCCGCTAAACACAGGGGGTTTGTGTCAAATACTCCCATTTAGTTACGAATCAATAGCTTCCTTTTTACTGAGAACTGAACATATGGGATAACTCATAGGATACTAACCTGACCGTTGAATGACAGCTGTACCAAAGAGTATACATGGTTTTGTCGTTTAAAAACAAAAATGTGTGCTCATGGTAATACTAGCCCCAAAGACCTTCTGGTATCAGGGCGCGGCCTTTGAAACATTTGCGCCAGTGCAAAGGACGCGCGTCGCGCAGGTTTGGATAAGGCAGCGTGGCATGCAAAATATTGCCTGCAGTGTTTGATAAGGCACTGGAGCCGGCGTCGCGCTAGCTTTTGGTGCCTCTCTTTTTCCCTGGGGTTATTAGTTATTCAAAAAACATGCCCTCTTCAAACAGAAGTGATGCGGGGTTAAATCGCAGTGGTGCGGGAAAAAAAAAAACGCTGGAAAAAACTGTGTATAACTGTCACTTCTCCTTCTACTCAATATGGTCCGAATGTTACTGAACATATCAAATTATACAAATATGTGTTCGAATTTTATGCCTTTTTTATCCCACCAGAGCGAAAAAGAATTAGTTGGGCACTTTTTTTAATGGCGACCAACCACCTCATTGCAAAATGTGTCTGTCTAGAACTGAAAAAAAATTGGAGAGGACACTAAGACCCGCATTACGGGTATGACGCAATGTCGTAATGGGTTAATTCCCATATATGCAGACGATCGTAATCGACGTTTCCTTTGTTGACCGCAGGGATGTCCTCGTAACAATCCTGGTGCAGGGGTGCAACAGTTAAGCGATGCGTCACTGTCCTGCGGTGGCAGGTGCTGCCACCAGTGGCGCGACCCAGATTCCTCTTCCCGAGCAACCAATCATTAATTTAACTGCCACCTGCCACGGTGGCCTGTTCGCTCACAACCGGTGGGCAGGTTGTGATAACGCCTCCAGGTCACGGGACCTAGGAGCACCCCCTGACTCCTAGGTTGCTTCTATGGAAATTTTACGCGGATTTTTCGCTCACGGTCAGCGACGACGCCGACGCCGGATTTTCTGCGACACGAGCTCCTTAAGGCTGTCGCGTTAACATCGGCGACTGGGATTCGAACCCGGTGCGGCGGGAGCAGATCAGTTTAGCTGACCACTGCGCTAGACCACTAAACTTTCGCCGCAGCCGAGCGCGCCTCGTGATAAAAAGCAACATAGTCTCGCGCCGTGCATTGTACATCCTCTTCTACTTCGACTAATACTACTATCAAACTAATATTCGTGTTGTGAGCCATGTGGCGGAAGTGACAGAGAGATGTGCGCGGCTTGCGTTGGCGTGAAGAACAGTGCTGCAGAAACGCGGCACTGATGCGTAGACCGCTTGCGTACATTGGGTAAATTGGCATTGACGATGAAAAGGTTGAAGACGTGCATAGCTGGCTTCTTTGGTCAGTGGAACACCTCAATCACTCTTTTAGGTACGTGGCGAAGGTGTGAAGCTTCTAAAAATAGTTCTTTCGCAACAATATTTTCCGCTTAACAATGCTATGCTGCAATCTCTTTTTCTTGTTTTGAGTGTTATTCCTATGCGGGCGCATTTTGCGCCATTCAAAATCATCTCCCACATCTGGCATCAATTAATAACTGTCATATGCAATAATTTCTTGTTTATTGGATCCAAGTTATTTTAGTGTTATAGTGGACACTACAGTCTTCTGGAAAAAATCGACTCGGCCCCAGACATTCGATTTGCAGATCGTTAAGGTGTATGCAAAAAAGAGGAACCCATGAACAGAGCCTTGTTGGAACCCCGGGAACAGCTGGCGTGTTTCCGTCTTAAATTTCCTGTTTGGACGTGCTGTGGAAGGTGAGTCGAGAAATTGAAGCAGTTAGTTCTATTTTGGCAGGGTCCTAAGCTTTCAAATCAAATTAAAATAGGTAGCCGTGTCAGCAATTTTTGTAGTCGAGAAATAGCTATTTACTCACATTTTCCTAGGTGGCAAGGAATTTGTTGCAAGAACTATTGCGGCTGAAGTTTTACAACAAACGTTCTCGCCACGCGTCGTGCTAAACAACGAAGTTAAAATTACTATCGCTGCCTCACGAGCTCCGCAACACGCCTAGACGTGCCCGGGGAGGGCGCGATCCGCCGCGAAGCCGACTGATGCAATGAATCATAGCTTCTGAGTCACTATCCTGGCGCGCACAGCCGAGAGGAGCTGCGGAGAGGCTGTTGGAATCCTGGAGAATCATTGCGTCAGAAGACTCAGCCGAAGGCCGGCACTTTCTGGGGTATCACCTCACGTATTCTGCACCCTTCAGTTGAGTGTCGCCGCCACACAGCCGCCTCTAGAACGGCTCCAGAACTACCCGATAGATACCGGTGGATGAAGTCCGGCTTCGTACAGCGTCTCGCTCCAAACTTCGTTACTGTTAGTTCTTCCGCGCATCGTTTTTGGCGTATTGCGTTTTGCGTTCCGTTTTGTAAACAGACACGACGACAGCTTAATATAATGTCCATGGCGCGCGTAAGGCGCACAAAATTGGCACAAGAGATTAAATAAATTGCATTGTGCATTCTGAAACGAGAAATACGTTCCCCCTAGATGCTGAGCTCAAGAAGGGTTGGGTAATTAAGTTTATAAAATTCTCTCTGTTGGGAAGTCGGTTACTCATCATGAAAATTTAAAGCATATAGGCATGAAACGGAGACGATAAAGAAGGAAAGGGCACGAAGGAGACCAAAATCTGTTTTCTGTTTTCTCCTGCTCCTAGTTTTCGAGTGCTGCTTTTACCTTCCAGCAATGCAGCCTACCGCAGGACGACTCTAGAGGTCGACGCCTGGCCGAACCCATTTCCCGGCTACAACTCACGCTCCTTACGGACACCACGTTCCCCACTCAGATCGGTACGTCCATAACACGCGACACATGCCCCGACCTCACCCTCACCAAATCCATTGCACACGCAACTTGGAGAATCTTAACGATACCCTGGCTAGCGACCACTGCATACTCCGTGTCACCATTCACACAAACGCGTCCCGCAAACGCTGGGGCCAACCCAAACTCACACAGTTCACCAATTCCGCACGGCTCCGATCCTAATCGTCCTGCAAACGGAGGGGTACGACGTTTGGGCCAGACACAGCACTGCACTGCAGCGCGACCACACTCAGACCCTTCCGCTCTGACGGAATGACAGGCCGGCGGTGGACAACCACCTCCTCCATCTGCGGGAGGCCCGCCGCGGTCTCATCCGTCGATGGAAGCGCACGCACTAGGTGAACCGCCGTCTCCAGATACGCATAGCACAATCCCACTACACAGGCCGAGGAATAGGCTGTCCGTTGGGTTGGCCCCAACTCGACCGCACGCCGCAAACGAGCTGCAGGGCAGATGAGCTACTAAGAGCACCTGGCCCCTTTTTCGCGCTCTCCTCGAGCTGTCCAACACGCGAGGTGAAACACAGCGCAACCTAAAGCGGGCTCTGCACAGCTGCTCGGGCACGAATGCACAGCTAGCTGAGGACCTGTGTGAGCGCTGCCTATGCCGCACACAGGACCCACAAGGTCCTGAGTTCTAGTATGCAGGACAACCCAACACGGTCCTCGACGCTAATTTCGCGCTCTTTGACTTGAACGCAGCCATAGCTAAAATGAGCAGGGGTACGGTTGCTGGTCGCGATCGCATTACAGTTACGCTGCTTCCGAACCTGCCTGACCAGGCGTATCTTCAACTCCACGACTACATCAATCCGGTTTGGGACGGGCATCCCCCTTCCTAGCGAACGGAAAACCTCCGCCGTGATTTTCACCGCTTAGCTCGAAAAAACAGTACACTCTGACAACTTGAGACGGCCATTGCGCTAAACTCGTGCGTTGGGAAATTCATGGAGACGATGGTCCGAGACCGGTTGTCTTCCTGTTTCGAATCGAAGGGTCTGCTTCCAGACACCATGTACAGCGTTCCGCCCGCACATGTCGGCACTTAAGACGTACTCTTACAACTGCGCGAGGACATCATCACTCCTCTGATCAACCACACGAAGAGACCGCGCTATTCTGGCATTAGACCTTAAGGGCGCTTTCGATGACGTCAAACACGGCAGCATACTGTCCAACCTCAGCCGCACAAATTACGGTGCATAGGCGTTCAGCCACGTCCGGGACTTCCTCTCCCAACGGCAGGCCCTTCTCCGGATCGATGATCGGGAGTACGGACCTTACCGCATGGGAACCAGGGGCACTGCACCCGGAACGCTGTGCTCTCGTCTTTGCTGTTCAACTTCGCAATGATGGAGCTACCTGCCCTCCGGCAGCGGGTGGGGAGGGTGCACCACGCACTGTATGCCGACGACGTAACACTAAGGGCTTACCAAGGCAGCGTCGGCGAAATGGACTATACCCTTCAGCAAGCCGCGACTACAGTCTAGAATTACGCCAATCCATGCAGGCTTACTGTTGCGCCAACCAAGTCCGAGCTATTGCACATTCGTGCCTTAAAGACCGACTCTACCTCGATGGGCGTTACCCTCCGCGAGCCTTCTGTCCGCGAAGTTGCGAGATCAGAGTCTTGGTCTTACACATGCATCGCTGGCTAAAAGCCGGTACCACCATCGCCAAAATCAAGCGCGTGGTGGAAATGATAGGCCATATGCTACGCCGCGTGTCTAACTGGCATGGTGGCTTTCGCGGGCACGATGCGCCCCGTCTCGCTCAAGCTTATGCCACTAGTCGTATCCTGTACTCGGCGCCGTACCTCCGCCTGAATGCAGCCAACATAAAGCAGCTCGACGACATTATTCGCAAATTCGTGAAACGAGCTCTGGACCTCTGGATTACTACCTCCACAGCCCGCCTCATGGCCCTGGGGAGTGCTCAAACTCTACTTGGTGTTGCGAGGGGCCCATCTGATGAGTCAATGCACGATACTGCAGTATACGTGGCCAGGACGCTGTATACTCAGTCACTTCAAAATAAGCAAACACTATATCCTGGAGGACCCTTTCCGTATCCCGGAGCTGTAGCAGCAAAGGCTGTGGGTCAAACCCGTGCCCCACACACACACACACACACACACACACACACACACACACACACACACACACACACACACACACACACACACACACACACACACACACACACACACACACACACACACACACACACACACACACACACACACACACACACACACACACACACACACACACACACACACACACACACACACACACACACACACACACAGCACAGCACACACACACACGCACGCACGCACGCACACACACACACACACCACACACACACACACGCGCGCGCGCGCGCGCACACACGCACACGCACGCACACACACGCACGCACACGCACGCACACGCACGCGCACGCGCACGCGCACACGCACGCACACGCACACGCACACGCACACACACGCACGCACGCACGCACGCACGCACGCACGCGCGCGCGCGCGCGCGAATGCCGAAGAACAGCTCGTGCTCGGGTGCTGGATGCACAACATGGTTCGAAACCCGGCGTGTTCTACGGTGATGTCGCAGGTCCGACTCCATCGGGCCACTACACCGTAGCCGGAGCCCAGCAGAACTTGCAAACCAATGGGCGCTCCTTCCGCGCCTAGAATGCCCACCGGTATGAAGTCGCTGTCGCCCTCGCGGTCGCAGGCCCCCCAATGCAAGGTTTTCATCTCAGACTCGCGTTTCTCTTGCGAGAGTTATATCAAGGGCGAGGTATGTCCTCTTGCCTATGACATACTCTCCAACGCCGTTCAAGACGCTAAACCAACGAGTAGACGCATCGCGTGGTTACCGGCCCACCAGGGACTCCTTTGTAACGAGGCTGCGAATGTGGCTGCCCGAGCACTTACCCACCAGGCACATACTTCCGCGTCCTTCCCAACCGATGAGCCTAGCCTACCCCTTCTGCGGTTTCTAGAAATCGTCGGCCATTACAAAGACAGGCATCACCAGTTCCCTCCACCGGCAAAGGAGCTGTCGAATGCAGACGAACGCATTCTGCGACAGCTACGGACGAACACCTACTGGTACCCCGCCATGCCTGCTCGCAATAACCCGAAAATGAATTATTTGTGCCCATACTGTGACGAGCTCTGTTCTCTATCCCACATGATGTGGTCCTGACAACACAGTCCCCGCTTCCCTCCCCAGCCCAGCCCCACTAAAGAGGCATGGGAGACATTCCTCCTCGAGTGCTCGAGTGCGACGGCACTAGCTGCCCTCGCACGTCGGGCCCGCGAGGCGGCGGGATCTTGCGGCATTCCGGAGTAGAGACGCGGACCAAAATGTCAGCCTTCATTAACTGCGCCGGCTCATCCTCTCTATTTGCTTAATAAAGGTTTGCTCTCTCTCTCTCTCTCCAAAATACTGCTGTAATTGGCACGATTACAGTAAAAATTAAACATGAATGTCTCTCGCTTCTCGAGCCGCCTGCGGAGGCGTTTACCAAGTACATTTTTGTAATCCCATATCTGAGGTAGAACATCGAGAAGAGAACCAAGCATTTTAAGCCCGTCCGAAAGAAAAATAAGACCGAGGCCCGAGCGCTAGAGTTTCCAAGAACACCTTGAAATTGTAGGAAAACACAACGTGAAGAATAAGCTCGATACCTGACAAGAAAACTCAGCACATAGACGACTTCAATTTAGTTGAGGCAAATTGAGGTCCTCTACCTTGAAACTACAATCACGTGCCGACGACGGCAGCGCGACAGGCTTAGCACTTTCAAATACGTCCTTCTATTGGTCATGCCTGCCCCCGCTTATAAACAGCTACATTATATTGTAATATAAGCAGGCCAACGCGGTCCCAGTGCAGGCAACTGCCGAAGAGAAGAAAGACGGTTGTGTTCAATGCGCGAGATCTGCATGCGGAACTGCCTTTTTGCACTAACTGGACGTCGCGCACGTCGCGCTGACGCCGCCTTGATCGCAGCCTTGGCGTTGCCTTCTGCCGTCTCCCAGAACTCCTGAGCCCCCTTACATTTGGTCGAGGTGTGACTGGATCCCTATCCTGGAACTTCGTAACAGAACCTCGCCGCCGCCCCCCGCTATGCCTGACGAACCCAGCGAGACCACACCCACCCTTCCCGCTACCATCATTTGTACCGGTAACACTCGGCAACGCGACCCCCCTCTCTTCCGCGGACACGCCGATGAGGACGTCGACGACTGGCTCTCCACGTATGACCGCGTGAGCCGCTATAATAACTGGGACGACCCCGTTAAACTATCGTCTGTCGTCTTCTTCTACCTGGCGGATGTTGCCCATTACTGGTTCCAGAAACACGAAGCAATCCTTCCGACTTGGTCGGCGTTTAAGACTCCCTTTGCGGACGCATTCGGCCAGCCTGCCGTTCGCAAGCTTCGCGCCGAACAACGGCTCCATGTTCGCGCCCAGCAAACCGGCGAGACATTCACTCGCTACATCAAGGACGTTGTGGACCTTTGCCACCGTCTCAACCCGACGATGTCCGAAACAGACAAAATTCAAATCATGAAGGACACCGAGGACGACGCGTTCCAGATGCTGCCGGCGAAAAACCCTCAGACCGCTGCCTAGATGACCACCCTGTGCCTCAGCTACGAAGAACTGCGTCGGAAACGCGCTTCTATCCGCCAGTCACCTTCGCCTCACCGCCGCTCACTTTCTCCCATGATCCGTCGACACCCGCCAGCTGCTGAGGAAAACTAAGCGCCGCAGGGCCGGAGACAAGCACTGCACTTTCGTCGAACTTTAAAAGTTTTCTGTTTTCCCCTGCCAATGTTCTCTCTGTACATGTTTACGGTATCGCCGTTATTGCGCGTGTTGACACCGGAGCTGCCGTGTTGGTTCTAAGCGAAGAACTGTGTCGCCGGCTTCACAAGGTCACTACGCCCGTCTCAAACGTTTCCCTTCGCACCGCATTGACCCCGTCGCCGCGTGCACTCCCCGAGTGGCTATTTAGGACGTTTTATACGTTGTTGAGTTTATTGTTCTGGCGCGCTGCTCTCATGGCGTCATTTATGCTGTGACTTTCTTTCGACCCACCAGGCAGTGATAGACTGTGCCCGTGCTTCCATCGCCTTGTCTTCGCTGTGTGACCCACCCTCGGGCGACGTCTCTCTGCGCTCCGCCAAACTAATCGTTCCTGCCGACACGGAAATTCCTCCGTTATCATCTGCACTCCTACCTGAGTCTTCTCTTTCTACACTTGATGGCACTTTTCTCTTCAATCCGTCGGAGCCTGGAGTCCAGAACCCTTTGATTCCGTTCGCAGTTCTGACGATTCTAAGTGGCTGTACAGAAATTTACGTCTCCAACCCGTTTTCTTGCCCGCGGGTTCATTACTCCGAGGTGAATGCCTCGGCCGCATTGAAGCATTCGACCCCGCCTTTCTTATCAGGTTCCCGACGACACACATCAGCTTCACGTCGCATCCATCAGTCCTAGTTCTCCTATGCCTGCCCACGACTACCGTACACTGTTCTCGACCGCCATCAACGGCAACCCTTCACCTGCCCAACTTGATCAGGTCGTAACCCTACTTCACCGTTTTCGTGCGTCGTATGACTTCCGCAGACGACTTTGGGCCGCACATCCGCTATCGTTCACCATATTGACACCGGTACGCATGCTCCATTACGCCAGCGCCCATATCGCGTATCGCTCGCGGAGCACCAAGTCATCAACACCCACGTCGCCGACATGCTTGAGCCTGGTGTCGTACAAGCTTTTCACAGCCCGTGAGCCTCGCCTGTGGTCCTTGTTCAGAAGAAACACGGCTCCGTGCGGTTTTGCGTCGATTACCGACGGCTGAACAGGATTACTGGAAAAGACGTCTACCCGCTTCCCCGTATCGCTAACGCTTTGAACTGCCTACAGAGAGCCGAGTTCTTCTCATCCTTGACCTTGCGATCTGGCTATTGACAGGTCCCGATGGCCGAACCTGACCGCGTGAAAACATTCTTTGTCATCCCAGACGGCTTATATGAATTCAACGTGATGCCGTTTGGGTTATACGACGCAACCGGCCACATTCGAGCGCATGATGGACACTATTTTGAGAGGGCTCAATTGGCATTCCCGCCTTTGTTGCCTTGATGACATTGTTGTGTTTTCTTCGGACTTTCCTATCCAGCTACGTCGCCTAGAACTCGTCCTAACTGTCTGACTGCTGTTGGTCTTCAACTAAATTTGAAGAAGTGCTGCGAAGAAGCTCCATATACAGGGCCATGTAATCTTCAATGCTGGTGTTCTTCCTGATCTCGCAAACCTTCGTGCCGTTGCTGATTTTCCCAAACCATCGAATTTTAAAGAACTGCGCAGCTTTATTGCTTCATGCTCATATTTTCGGCGCTTTATTCGAAATTTTGCTTCAATAATCGCCCCGTTAACAATGATCCTTGCTACGAAAGACAATCTCTCGACGTGGACACTAGCTCGCGATGATGCCTTTACCACTCTACGCCACCTTCACGTCCCTCCCCCAATTCTACGGCATTTTGACCCCACTGCACCGACTGAAATCCACACTGACGCCAGCGCAGTGGGTCTTGGCGCAGTGCTCGCCCAGCGAAACCGGCTTCTGGTGAACACGCGGTGGCCTACGCGAGTGGCACCCTGACAAAAGCTGAAGCTAACTATTCGATGACAGTAAAGGAATGCTTGGTCATCATCTGGGCGATCGGCGAATATCGTCCTTACGTCTATGGCAGCCCGTTTTATGTCGCGACAGACCATCACGCACTGCGGTGGCTATCTTCTCTGAAGGATCCGTCTGGCACGTCTTGTTGGTTGGGCCCTCCACCTGCAGGAGTACATCATTCATGTCGTTTTCCGCTCCGGCAGCAAACATGCTGATGTTGACGCCCCTCCCGCGTTCCCCTATTCCGAATGGCCCGTCTCCTCCATCCCTAGCCGCTTACGATTCGTAGTCGCTTGACATTTCGGACATGCCGTCCGAACAGCGCAAAGACCCATGGATTGCCTTCATTATCGCTTTACTGTCTATTTCCAATCTTTCTGCTTCTCGAACTCTCCAACGCCCAGCTATTCGCTTCGCCGTTCGCAGTGATCTGCTGTACCGCCGTAACTACCTCTAGGACGGGCGCAAATGGCTTCTGGTTATTCCCCGCCACCAGCACTCGGACATCTGCGCTGGTTTCCACGCCGATCCCCAGTGTGGTCATGCGGTGGTGTTGAAAACATACGCATGCCACCGTCTGCGGTACTATTGGCGAGGCATGTACCGCTTTGTGCGACAATATTTGCGCTGCTGCTCAGTTTGCCAGCGCCGGAAGACACCTCCTCGCCTTCCCACCTCACCCATGCAGCCACTCGCATGCCCTGCCCGCCCATTCGACTGCGTTGGGACTGATCTTTACGGTCACCTTCCACCGACTCAAGACGGCCATCGTTATGTCATCGTCGCCATCGACCACCTCACCCGTTATGCGGAAACTGCGCCGTTGGCATCTGTTTCCGCGACCCTGATGTTGCACCTTTCATCCTTCATCACCTCATCCTTCGACATGGTGCGCCGAATGAACTTCTTAGTGATCGCTGCCGAGTCTTTCTTTCGGAAGTCCTCGAGACAGTCCTCAAGAAATGTCAAATTATTGGTCGCACAACATCTGCTTCCCATACCCAAACTAACGGTTTAGTTGAGCGTTTCAATCGCAATGTCACAGATATGCTCACTAAGTATGTGAACCGCCACCATTCTAATTGGTAAAAAATCCTTCACTTCGTTACATACGCGTACAACACCGCTGTGCAAGCTACCACTCTCGCCCTTTTTCCTCCCTTACGGTCGGGACCCTACGTGCACGATGGACACCATCCTCCCTTACCACCCTAACGCTTCTGAGTCCTTGCTACTTTCTCAGGATGCTCAGTATGCCAAAGAGTGCCGTCAGCTTTCCCGTGCATTGACCACCGAAAGTCAGCAACGCCATCAACTCAGCTGAGACAGCTTCACTACAGCGCCCTCGTACGCTCCAGACTCGCTTGTCTGGCTGTGGGTCTCTTCCTCCACCCCCGGCCTCTGCACGAAACGTCTATCACGCTATAGCGGTCCCTACCGCGTCATTGAGCAAACTTCGCCAGTCAACTACCTCGTCGAACCGCTCGCTCCCTCATCGGATCTGCATCGGATCTGCGTCGTCGTGGGCGTGAAATTGTCCACGCCAACTGCCTAAAGCCTTACAACGACCCCCAGGTTGTGCGCTCGCCTTGAGTCGCCAGGATGGCTCCTTCTTTGCACGAGGGTGATTGTAATATAGCAGGCCAGCGCGGTCCCAGTGCACGCAATTGCCAAAGAGGAGAAAGACGGTTCAGTTCGATGCGCAAGACCTGCTTGCTGATCTGCCTTTTTGAGCTAACTGGACGTCGCGCTGACACCGCCTTGATCGCTGCCTTGCCGCTGCCTTCTGTCTTCACCCAGAACTCTCGAGCCCCCTTACAAGAGTGGTTCACAACAGTGGTTCACCGGTTTCAGTCGCCAAGAAGGAAAACGCTGGCCCAGAACGAAAAGTCATCTGCGTCGCCGCTCGGTGCTCGCTCTTCAACAGCTGCGTCACAAGAGGGAGGTGCTTCACGCCGAGAGCCGCTGTCTCGCATGAGTAATTAGGCAAACTGGGACGAAATTTTACAAGTGCACATCTCAGGACACAGGCGCGTTACTAAAATTGTACAAAATAGAATAGGGTTCAAAAGCAACAGCCCCCAAGTTCTCAATATAAACATGCACGGTAATTTCCGCCAATAAAAAGTTAGTAATAAAGTTTAGTTAATTACTAAATTTACGGGGACAATTATTACCCCAACTTGTGTCCGCCTGGCTGCACAACCAACGTACAATAGCGGCAATAGCGTACGGCCTTTCAAATTTTTAAAAATCAGTAAAGTCTAATTTTCAACACGCTGTATTTAAAGACAGGTGCACTATAAAATTTAGAATGTCAGTTCGCGACGAGAATGGTGCGATGACAGGGTATAAAATGATCTGCGAAAACGGCGCTGTTCTGAGCACTATAGGGTACATTATAATTCAGGCTTCGTTCGCGCATGCCTCATTTTCTTGCGATAAGGGGACATTGCGAGAAAAGACGCCGCTGGGGGTTAAGCACGGAGTTAAGCACTTCACAAATCTTTTTCTCAACTTTTCTCTTTAAAACGCCATTATTTAGGTATCAGACGAGAAAATGTGTGGAGAGTTATTACCTTTTATTTCATTTCCTTCGGCCTCTTGTATTGTTAACTCGTAACAGAATCTTCACGCACCTACTCAATGAGCTAAAGGGTATCAGTGCAGTAGAGTGCGCATTAAACATAGCAATGCTGGAAATAGGACCAGGAAAGCCTTTTTAGCTTGAAGCGGCCTAGTGAAGGTTTTTTTTTTGTTTAGCACACGAATGCATTGAACAATGACGAAAAATCACGGTCAGTCTTTGTTACATTTCACACACCTAATTTGGCGTAGTAGGCCAGCTTACTGATAAAAACCTCTTCCGGTAAACATTCAGATAGGAACAAGAGCCGCAGGCTACTAAGATTCATGGATGACAATATTCACCTCGGCAGCCTATTTTTTTGGAAGTCATGCAAGCAAGCCTGCATGTTTGACGTACTGATGTATATAGGTTTGTTTCGTATAGGCAGGATTTCGTATATTAGTGGTATATTATGGTATATTTCAGAACTGTGACCGCCTTGCTTGACATGTTTTTTTGATTTACAGAATGTACATGTCAAGTGCCAAAATGTTTTGCGTGTTATTTCGCACGCAAATCTTTGCCGTGTTCTCTTTTTTTCTTCTTTGTACACGTGTCCCCCCACGCTGCAGGCCACGTATACAGGGCGTTCAGGCTCTTTCAAGTGGAAGCTGTTCCTACTTTTTGCCTGACCAACCTTCATCATTTTGTGATGAAAATAAAACGATTGATTGATTGATTGATTGATTGATTGATTGATTGATTGATTGATTGATTGATTGATTGATTGATTGATTGCTTGATTGATTGATTGATTGGCAGAGTTCAATCTACATTCAGCTCACTGGAAGAATAAAGAAATTACATTTTCGTGCCCACGTATGTACCGCTGACGTACAGATATTTGTCAACGTTATAAAAGCCTAATACCCGTGAAGGCATAAAAAGTATGTAAATAAGCAAATAAATGAATAAATAAATAAATAAAGAACTCAACAGTCTGATCACGCCTTCACGGCTTCATCTGTACAAATTCCGTCCAATCCTTTGCATCCCAACTGCCCTCCCACTGTTTAATATCCTGCCCGGTTGCTCTCCAATCGGGTTCCTTTCCAATCCACTCCCACACACTCGTCACCTGGCCGCTCCTGGACCTTGTGCAGCAGGCGATGGACGTCTTAGGACCTCAAGTGTTGCTCCCGAATAAAATACCACTCTTCTACTACTTACGTGATATCTTGTGTTCGTCGAAAAACCTTTTTCTTGCAGACGATTGAGCAGCCGTAAAATGCTATGTACTTCGAGGTAAGCCTCTTTCCGTCCGATTTAGCGGTGATTTCGACTGGGAGAACTTTTGTAAACTGGCACTGACAAACGCAGATATCATCGCGTTTCATGCCTTAATACTACACTGTCTACGTGTGGGCAAAAAACCTGCTAACATTGGCGTATATGTTGCTACACATTTTATAGAAACTTCAATTACTCGTATCACTCTTGTAAAATGTTTAAAACAATGTACTGAGCCGTATGACCCGGGTTTAAACACGGCTGCGGCAGCTGCGTGGGGGGCGAAATGCAAAAGGAGGCCATGTGCGCTACGATGCCAGTGCGCGGTGGAGGAACCCAGGTGGTCTGAAATAAATGTCCGCCCTCCATTTCGGCGCCCAAAATGGCCCGTATGACACATAGAGGCCTTAAATCTCGCAGCCAGCAATTATCGATATTTTCATCGCTTGCTATGCTTCCGTAAATCAACCGCTGCATTTTTTTAAGGCACTCGTTGGCGCCTCCTAAAACATGAACCGGATTGATTGCTAGCGCTTGCTTCTTTGGCACAAATATCCAGAGACTTGGGAGCACCCGCTGCCACCGAAATTAATTTGTTTTGTAAATTATGCGCGATAAATTGTAGAGAACGTTCACTATGTGCGAATCAGTGTGAAAGCAAGGATTTGTGCTACGTAAAAGGCGACGAAGAGTGGGCGGTACCGCGGGACGGAGGGCTCCCGCTTCTGGGACCTACAATTGGCAACAGACGATTTTGCTAGGCTCGGAAGCTTCTGATCAGTGCTTTCGCTCTAATATGGTTTCCATGAACGGCCAAGGGTCGCAGACATGCAAGCAAGCTCAGTTCGACTGCCTTCGATCGTCAATCAAGTTGTGCATTGACAGCAATACGTCCATCTCCTCGTCCATGTCTACCTCCTTGTGTGTTACTGAGCGACACGGCTGGCTACAATTATTTCGATGACAAGGAGATGGACATGAACGAAGAGATGGACGTATTGCTGTCGGATCACAACTTTATTGACGATCGAAGACAATCGAACTGAGCTTGCTTGCATGTATGCGACCCTTGGCCGTTCATGGAAACCATATTAGAGCGAAAGCACTGATTAAAAGCTTCCGAGCCTAGCAAATTGTCTGTTGCCAATTGTAGGTCCCAGAAGCGGGAGCCCTCCGTCCCGCGGTACTGCCCGCTCTTCGTCGCCTTTTACGTAGCACAAATCCTTGCTTTTACACTCATTGGCACATAGCGAACGTTCTCTACAATTTATCGCGCATAAATTAGAAAACAAATTAATTTCGGTGGCATCAGGTGCTCCCAAGTATCTGGATGTACGTGCCAAAGAAGCAAGCGCTAGCAATCAATCAGTTCCATTCTTTAGGAGGCGCCAACGAGTGCCTTAAAGTAATGCAGTGGTTGATGTACGGTTGACCCAAGATCGCTACCAAACCAAGACCGTCAGCTCTGAAATTGCTGGCTATCGTACGCAAATGTCAGTCAGCTCCTGCAGCTGAACTACATCGCTGCATCTCTCAAGGTGCTGACTTCTTTAAGCACCTTAGTAGTACAAAGAAAAGCCCCCACTAGGAAAGAGCGTCGCATACCTGAGGAAGAACAACCTGTGCCTGCTAACCGCTCATAATGAATGAAGGTTTCAAATTCTCCCGAAATCTATATACATCACAGACAGCCTGCAAAAACTGAATGTGCTCTCATAACTGCAACAAGGTAGCCTTGACTAAAGCGAAACCTGCAGGAACAAGGTTGTGTAAATGGATAAACCTGGGTAATCTTCCTGGCTAAGTTGTGACTAGCAATAAGATGCCCCTCCCTCTTTTCATGCCCCTGCGTTTTTTTTATCTTTTGACATGCTTTTCGTTGTTTTTTTTCAGATTTAATAATTTTTGAGCGCTTTTACCTCCAGTCATTTTTAAGCCGTGACGTTTGTTGCTTTTCTACACGACTTCTGCAACGTTCGTTCTCGTTTCTTTGTTTCTTTTCATTGCAGTACTTTTTTCCTCGTCTGCCTTTAAGGATTCTCAGTGACCAGCTTCTTTTGAATCATTTTAGCTATAACAGAATTTTTCACCACTGCTTATTTATCACTTTTATCCCCCCGTTTCTTTTTACCGGCGTGCCTGCCTCGTTTAATATTTCGATATCCTTGTGTATGCGTATCTCTGCCTTTTTTGCCTCTCAACTTTCTATCATGGTATAAGACGTGCCTGTTGCGTCGTCCACGGAAATAACCTTTTTAGTTCAGCGCAGTTGTATCTACTCCTTGTACTCGTCCGTCGTCCGCCAGCGCTGCTATTCTTATAATGCTAGGCTTCATACGGCGAAACTGCTTTTTTTCTACAGAGCCGCATAAGCCATTCCTTATGAAAGGCTATTTTGACCTCATTGGAGTGCGCAGCTGCAATCGCTAGTGAAGGCAAATGACCGATCCTTGTCAAGAGCCGCTAATCGTTAATTTAAGGACGAGAATGTGTGGAAAAGCACTCGGCATTATTTTTCCATCATTAGCGAAACTGCAGTATCATTAGAATAAAGTGAAGTTTCTTGGTACCGCTGTGAATTCCGGGCCAAAAGCTATTTATCCATTTCTTACTGCATTACATATAAAAAAAAATTCGCTCTTAAGAGGGAGGTTATAACGTCAGCATGTGACATTTCAACTTTTATCGAGCATGGCGATGAGATGGACATTTTTTAATGCCAGAAAAAAAGTTTCACAACATACGCATACGAAATGCGCCGTCAGAACTAAACCATGTTTCGTGATAGGTCTTCAAGATATGTGACGATTGTCATTTGAACTCTTTTTAAGAAGCCTCCGGTCGTCATGAACATGACATTATAGGATATGTGCACTGAACTCTGTTTTCTTTACTTGCTTAGTGTGCACCCTTTTCATTTTGGATGTAGCTCTTGCTCTCTTTGTGCCTGTTGGCTGCTGAATCGCGCCATTTGGATTCGCATTTCCATATAGTGCTCGACGACGCACACTTTAATTTGCCACTTTCCTTTCTCTTAATATCATATATCAAGTGCTGGAATGAATGTTAATAACGAAGGATGTCCTTTCATCTTTCCTTCTTTGTTTCGTTTTCTCGCTCTTCAAGTATGATCTGTGAATAAAAAAAACAGATGCCAGGAAACGCTACCATCTACACAACCACATTCGTTTTGGCAATGTTTACAGAAGAGCAATGGTACAGAGCATGCGATGCGCATGGAATTAGCAGTGCTTACCAACTGTATGTTCACGTCCGGACTTTTTCAATGCTGTCGAAATAAAAGCTTATTAAATCAGCTACCTGCAGTATTTGAAGTTTTGCCTTTTTTCAAGCTTTGCTCTCTTGTGTTGTTTACGGGCCTTAAAGGTTATGAAGGACGCCGTAGTGGACGGCTCCGGAAAATTTCGACCACCTGGGGTTTTTTAACGTGCACAGACATCACACGGTACACGGGCTTCCGGCATTTGGCCTCCATCAATATTCTACCACCGCGGCCGGGATCTAACCCGCGTCTTTTGGATCAGCAGACGGGAACCATAACCACTGAGCCACCGCGGCCGCTCTTTGCTCTCTTAGTACCTTCATGCTAATAGAACGCCTTTGTTCACTTACTCAGTGAGTGTGCTCCGCTTATTTTATACTCCAGGCCGCCTCTGCAATAGGCACCTCTACCGTTTTCAATTCTCTATAGTGCATGCATTGAGCTCACTGGGGAAAACTTCATAAAACTTAAGCACATCCAACGTTTCAATGGGAATTTTTTTGTCTGGTATCCCCAGCCAGTCACAAGAAATATTGTTTTTCTTTCAGTACGAGATGGCTAGGCAGGCTGGCCATACATTGCACAGTTCTGTTTTCGTAACAGGGTGCGCAAATTTCTGAGCTTTCAATTGACTTCTTTTCAGTGCATTAAGGACTCCCGTCGGGTAAGGGGTGAGGTGAATAGAAACGAAAAAGCAAAAAAAAAACAGTATCATTTTCAAGCGTTTTTAACATGCAGAAAGCAAATTAAAGTGCTGTGAACATTTCCTCAGCCACAAAACAGTGTTAATTTCGAAAAATTTACTTCAAAACCTGAACAACGAAATGGATGTCGTTGCGTACATCCAATTCATGTACGCGTTGACAATGAATGCACAGTATTGATACATTTACGTCATATAAGCAAATTTTGTACAGCTATTTTTTTTACATGTTATCTCTGCAGTGAATTAACCACAATTATTCTGTTCAAAATACTGTAGCATGGTGCTAACAACGCCGTGGACCGCGGACGTTTGAGTTCATTTTTGGGCGGTCATACGCTCACACAGAACTGAACAACTCGGCGGCGATAGCAACAAACGTACTTGGCGTTCGTCGTGGAACAGAAACGCCGCTGCTCTCGGCCGCGCTCAGTTTAAAGCCGACAAAGAACCTTCGAGATAAAGCTCAATAAGCAACCACAACACTATCGAACAACGTAGAGGCAGCTGTGCGTGGTTGCGATCATTCCAGTTAAATCTCGTCGCATCTTGTATCGTAGACAAAGCAATAAAGCCGCGTGCCGGCAGCTCTTAGCATGAACAAATTACAAGCCTTCGCGGCAATATGACTAACGCAAACTTACTTCTGTAGCACATTTCAAACAAGGAAAGCTACAGCCTTTGTCAAAATTTCAGAGCCTATGTAATATGCTCCCAAGCTCTGTTGTGTGGCTACTGTAGCGTCCGTGGAAGCCCTAAGCACAAAAGCGGCTAGGATGAGAGTTCCTCTCACCTTGTAGAAGTGCACAACTTGGGGGATAACTAGCAACATAGTGTTGATCAGAATAAAACATCCTGGGTTCTCTACTTTAGAGAAGGGTTGCTACATAGTATTTCTACGACCTAAAAATGAAATATGACTTGTGGTTCACTGCAGCGACGCAGTTAACAAGTAAGCAGCTACCAAACACTGGCAAGTTAGGCTCTTAAGCATTTAATGCTTCACGGTACAACCGGCGGCAAAATAAGTCGGGGCATGCGACAGGCGGCCACAATCAGATAAAACTGCATCGCCGCGCCGTCTGACGTTGCACTTCTGGAGTCGAGACATTGCAGTGCGCGTGGGCGTCCTTTCATGCTCGCAGCCGTATCTCTTTTGTCGCCTGCAGTGAGCTACCTGATAGCATGCAGCGTTCGGCGGTAACGGCCGCTCTCTTTATTCGCTCCCTCACGCTCGCACTTTGACGTGCGTTCGCCGGACTGCGGGCATTACGCTCTGAATAAAGAAAGCGACCCCTACCGCCGAACGCTGCATGCAATCAGCTAGTCCACTGCAGGCGAGAAAAAAGACAGGGCTGCGAGCATGAAAGGACGCGCACGCGCACTGCGATGTCTCGACGCCAGAAGTGCAGCGTCAGACGGCGCGACGATGCAGTTTTATCTGCTTCTGGGCGCCTGTCGCATGTCCCGACTTATTTTGCCGCCGGTTGTACATATTTGCTAATAGTTAAATACCGTCCATTTCATTTCGCCCCCCGCCAATGGTGGCTGTTGCCAGTCACGCAGGATGTGAGAAAAGTCGTCACACCTGTCACGGAAAAAACGTGCTCATAATGCCAATTACCGAAACTTAGGGCATACAGTCTCCATTGGTGTGCACTCCGCAGTGCTCAATTTTGGCTCACAACAAAACTTTTGTAAGAGTGTCGGCACCTGGCACATAGTCTGCAAGGTCCAAGTGTCCAATACGAACATATGAATGGCTGTGTACGCTTATTACAACAATACGGCCTGTCGGAGCAAGAACAGCACTGTTTCTACCCCGAAAGAAGACTCGTTATTGTATTCGGTACCATCGCTGTTGCTCTTCATGGGGTGCAGGCGTGCGTGAGCCGGCTTTACTGATGCTACTGAACCTGACAGTGGGTTTCCAGAATCCTAGTGCCCACTTACAAAATTCTGCTTCGGTTCACGACCTTCAAGACAGCGGTATAGCAACAATGCCGTGCGGTGGCTGAGCTAGAACCTCAGTACAAGAATAGTAAAACTTCGCGATAGGGTGGCGTTTTGTTCTCGATGTTTTATAGGTAATGAAAAAGAATATTGTATTGGCCGTACTAGAGACAGCCCGTAGAGTACAAATTTGGAGCTTTTAAACACGCATAGCTCGCCTATTGTACACAGGTAGATATATTAACGCATCCAGCTAACATGCTACATTAGTGGACAGGCGCAAACGCCTACGAATGGCGGAGAGCTACGTTGCGTTGGACGCGCCTGGAGAGCCTTATCGCCGCTGATACTGTTTCGACAGAAACATTGGGCGGCGGGTATGCACGGAACTGGTACAGCGTGGTCGCTGCACGGCTAAGCCGGTCTGCATGCGGCAGTATGTAGGCGGCTAGAGGCGCTGCCGCGGCCAGACGGTACCATGTTTGATGTCTCTTTTGCCTCCCAAACTTTTTAAGGCGAAAGCCTTTAGTGGCTCGTACTGGCGGTGCCCGTCCGTCCGTCCGTCCGTGACACTCTTCAACTCGATAAGAAAAAAAGGTCTTTGTGCACGATGGGATTCGAACCACTATACATCCGGTCCACAGCTGTGCGTGCTAACAACTACGCGGCTTTCCTTTTTCTTTATTGAACGACTACGCTATTTTCTGCCGACGCATAAGTAGTTCTCCTTGTCTAGGACACTGGAGGGTGTTTGCAGAAAGGCGTCGAATCAGATGGATGCCTCCCAAATGCACTTCAGTGTCTCCAGTATTTAAGATTCACTTACAGTTGGGTTCTTAAATAACATCTTAACCACACATCAGCGACACAAGCAGCAACACCGCGCTAAAGGCTTCCCCCTCACCTCACTTTAGGTCAGCAAAGTGCCCGCTGAATTGTTTGTTATCACTTTCAATTAAACTAATGAAGTTATTACTATGATTCTGAATTTAAATCACGGCGAAATAAAATGAAATATATAGAACGCTTCAATATACAGCCTTCACCTCAGCCGATTTCTGACAGCGTTTTTTACCTTGCATAACATCTGCTACAAGTAATATAACTTTATTAGCTAAGTTTACTAATATAACTTTGTTAATTGATTTTATTAACACAAGTCGTCTTTTGTACTTTTTTTTTCAGCAAATAACCCCTTGTATTCTTTAACTTTACCTATTTCCTTGTGAAGCACGCTGTAGCGTAAAATGCTTAAACGTAGCCAGGGTAGATTGTACGAAAAATATAGTACCCTTAAATGTAAGCAAACGGGTATTATATTTTTACTTTTTAACTCGTAGGGGTTTTATATATTTTATTTCTATGTACTCCTACCGTAGCATTTTCTATGCACTAAACATTATAGCGGACTTCGCAATGAAACAGATAAAATAAATTAAACAATACAAACAGATATTTGGAGAAAAAATACAAATATTTGTGCAAGCAAATGATAAGACTGCTTTTTTCATACCAGTATTCGTAGACCGGAGAGTATCCTGCCCGTACCTCAGTTCGGCAAACGGAGCATATGGTCGTTTACTGCGAAATTACGATGCACTTTCGCAATGTGAGGCTTCACTTACCCGCCTCCTGAAAAATATTTTTTTCAAAACCCAACTATTAGTGTGGAGGGCACTGTAACCTTACATTAACTACATTATTTTGCGAGGAGCATTATTCTCCCCGAAATGCAAACTGTGTGGCCACGAAAGAGCCACCCTATGTCGTAGACTCTCTCTCTCTCTCTCTCTCTCTCTTTCTATATATATATATATATATATATATATATATATATATATATATATATATATATATATATATATATATATATATATATATATATATATATCAAGGGCTAAAAAGAAATTAGGGACAGGCGAATGAAGTAAGCTGAATTTTGGTGACAGCCATTTTAAGCACCACAGGCAATTTCTTGTTTCGCAATTAATTAATAGTTTCATTAGGCTTAATATCTAAATTAATAAATATTGACTTTCGACCATAAATTGCCTTTGAAGAGTTGTTGAGCACCTTGAGAAACCCCCCTTCCATCAATTACGATTAGGAAATCCTCACGTAAGTGTGTTTGTTTCCCAGGTGCAAAGAAACCCCTGAAATGCAAGAATAGACGAAGTGACTTACACATTAGCGCGAAAGAACCATGCTGCTCTCAAGGGTGCTTTGATCAAACGAAATCACCTGCAGCCTTGACTCAACGGCCCCGCAGCAGCGGCAGGCCGATATGTTGGCGGTGGCAACTTGCACCGTCACGTGTGCCAACTGGCTGACACGGACGAGAAACCACAGCCAACATATCGGCCTACCACTGCAGCGGAGCCGTTGAGTCAAGGCTGCAGGTGAGCTAAAACTTTTCCTCCAAACTTTAAAACATTTCTTGATAGTACATTTAAAAGGCCTGAACTCCTTTAAACTAAAATTCTCATAAAACTTACGCAACTCGATTAATGCGACACTGCTTACTGCCATAAGACGCCGCATAGGCGGCGCGGTAGTCGCGCCGTCCACGCAGTTTTAGCAGGCATTGGCCAGACTGTTTTTCGTGTGCCCGGTGTGAGGGCCTGCTGGCGCCGTCTACCATGTAAAAGCGAAACTACTATATGGAACAATTAGTTGTGAAATTGTTCTGAACTTTTCCTCAGGCCCATAGCCTTGTATACGACTATCTGGGAAAAGAGCTTTCAATTGTTGGAAAAAAAAAAACAAGTCGATGAAAGTCTCTGCACTGTCCATTTAAACAACCCTGAGCTGAATAAAGGCTTCAGAGGAACATAATCGGTTGTATAGCAGCGCTATGTTAGTATTGCTCTAAACGTTTGCGTGCATTTTACTACACTACTCATTTGCAGCCCTGGTAGGTCTCTGATTAGCTTTCTCACAGCATTGGCGTTACTTGCGTGTTGCAGTAGAGGAGCACATGCTAGGTTTGCACGGGTGCAGAAAGTTCTGTTTTGAATTCAGGATAAGTGCAGACTGACTGCATTCAATGACATCCTTAGAATACGAACCTGCACATACGAAAGCTTTTAGTAAGCATTCCTGATCAGCGCTATGTTATCACAGAAGGTAGTGCACATATATGTTTAAAAGTGTGTTACCAATATTTATTGACATACTATTAATGTCAATATTACCTCCTATATGTGTTCACAGTCTGCGCTTCTTGACTGAGAGGCCGGAATCACAGTTTTTGTCGACCTTGGTGCCACTGAATTAGCACAGTCATTAGAGATCTTGAAAGACCAATTAGAATACGAGAACAAGATCACTGCACATAATTTTCAATAAGCAGGCTCTGCAGGCTAGTAAAAAAAAAAAGCCTGCTTTCAATGCAGTTAATTAACGCTCTTCGCATGCGATGAAGTCACGGGAGCCTAAACAGGAATGTTGGGCTTAACATCGGGATGTTTTGGCATTTGCGGTCATTCAGACATTAAAATCGCATGTGCGAGTCGTGCATTCAGGTTCTACCTTAACCAATAAATGAGGCATGATGCTAGTTATCAGGAAGCGGGCTTTTCGGTAGATGTTCAAGGCGAACTTCCAAAATCGTTTTATGGAAGAAAATCTATGGAAAATAAAAAGAACTCGCACAATAAGCTAAAGCTGTAGTACTGCCGCTCGGATCTAATCTCTCTGCGCTCACATTCTGAGGGGTCAGGCGGTTTACGTAGGAACGCGGGTGCTCGTTTCTGACGAGGAGGCGCTTTGCATCACAGTCAGTAAATGCGGGCAGTTTTTGCCAATAAAACCCCTTCATCTCGTGAACGGCTTCTACGGACAAAAAAACAAATTTAGTTTTTTTGGGAGACCCGCTTACAAAGTAGATATGAAAGCGCCAGCAGTGAAAGCACAGGTATTTTTTATTTTGTGTTGTCTAATAATCTCAAAATGTAGAATGGTGATCGAGCCCCCCATCTTTACTGCTATCTTATTTCTCGAGATGCGGGAGGCGTTCGCCGGCGCTACGGAAACAATGTTAGTAGATGGTGCTGTACTACAAGAAATGACACGGGAGCGTGTGAACGACCTGCTACATTGGAAACACATGCTCACCCATGTTCACGGCAAAGAAAATTTCTTTACTATTTAGTGGCGCGTCCAATCACATCTACAGCTTAAATAATTGACGCTTATTCCAACCACATGCGACGGAACATTTCTTACTGCTGCCCGGTTTGGCGGGCCGATAGAAGGAGCCACAGTTATTCTGCCTGAGAGCAATGAATGAGTCGCACACTGAACGCACGCAGTTCAACCTGTCAATGCTCCACGGCGCAGGTTTGTGCGTCATTCAGCGGTCGACTCTTCTTATGAGTGATTGCCGATTGTCGCTAACGGTTTCCAGAAAGAAACAGAAGCTACGTTAGAGGCATTCCATCTTCTAGAATGGCAGGAATGCGCGAGGAGTATTTTCGACGTCGAGAAAGACGACACTGCAACTCGCGCTACTTGGCGCGCCCTCCTCCTCTATCGGCCTCCTCGCTGCTTCGGTTCACCGTAGTACAATGCTAACAAGTCCTCGCGGTAAATGGACGACAGTTAATAGCTCTTTGAAAACAATTTGCCTCCGTCTACTAGAACCGTTTTACTGAACTTCCTCTACCTGAAGTATTTCTTCGAAGTTGAATCGTTTTTTCCTCCCCAGAACTTATTTCGTCCAGTAAGTTCCTTTATTACAGATCCCTGGCAGGGACTTGACAGTTTCATACCTTGTGTAAATATTAACATCTTATAAAAACTCTCTGCGAGAGCGGGATATTGAAACGCGCTCCGGATTAAACTCGGCCTTGCAAAGCAGTGGATTGCGGCCTCGTAGAAGGGGTACGCTCTATTGCTTGGAGGGCCTCCGTTTAGAGCTAGTTGCTGCTTCGTTTTAGTTCTCTTGATTTATTTTTGTGATACACCTCAAATGGCCTAAAAAATATATAACATTTAGCTTACGGAGGACACTATACGTGATAAAACTTGAATTAAAACGGATTAAGGCATAATTTCTTTGATGGTACTCTCACAACTGACAGTACTGGTGTGGACTGCTGCATTTCAAACAGGCCATCCAGGCGATTTCACCCTGAACACACAAAGTGCGATGCACAGGAGTACCAGAACCAGGAGGATAAATGCTTTTACATGCGGATGCTAAGGATTCGCTTGCAAGTGATAAGTTACATTTGTGAAAGACCCAGTCTGTAAATATTACGCGGTTTCTGGAGGTTAGCTGTGCATTCCAAGACAGTAACACTGGAACTATCAAAATTCATCTTAGTGCTTGGATATGTTACTGCCAGATTTTAAAATGATTAAAGTGTTTTTCAGATTTGAAACTTGGGGTTCACGACATGCGCTTTCAAATTGCAGCTTTGGACGGAGCAATGTTCTTGAGGTGAGAGACTCAACAAAAGGGGAAGCTATTCTTGCGAAATGAATCGATTGTAAAACAGAACACGTTTAGCGCTGTCACTAACGGCTGCCATGTCGACGGAAATAGATGAATCATGCGATATCTTGGCGGCCCAGACTTCACACGATGACGTAGAAAAAACAGTGGTGCCGTTGAGAAAATGGAAGGGCCTGGATGAGGTTGCCTGCGATTGAAAAAAAAAATTAACTTTTGTGCGCAGTGAGAGAAAATATTCATATTTTCATAGATTCAAAGAAAAAAGATCTGTTCAGAGGGAACAGAAATTGGTGTTAAGACCGCTAGAGGCACGCACGTTTTGATTTGCTCGTTCATTCATCCGTCGCGTATTGCTCCAGAACGCATCATACGCACTCCAGGTGTCATGTATGCGCGGTGAATGCTTTTATGTAGCAGTATTTGTAACTAGCAAATTCGGTTTCGGTTTCTGAGCGCTGACCACTACGATGACGTTGGAACCATGGAAGAGAAAGAACCCCGAAGACGTACGTTGGAATTTGGTGACGCCTGGACTACAGCATTGTCTGCTTTAGTGCACAAGCGCCTTTCAAAGTTCTGCCAAATTTTGCCTGCGGCTTCTACCAATGCGGCTTCCAATTACCAATGCGGCTTCTACGTTGTCCTTGCATTTGTGACAATACACCAACACTGATGCTCGACGGATGGCAATGGGGGTGACCCGTTGCCGAGGGCGAAGTAATTTGGGGGTAAGCCGCCGGTCCCTTTGTGATATTACAACGGCAGGATACCTCACTGTCCTCACCCATAATCACCGTCGCGCCTTCACTTAGGCAACACGGTGGTTTGGGCTAGTTGGTTGAAGTTCATAACGGAGACAAGTTTCGCAGCATGAATAAAACGCACACAGAAACAAGGAACAAACAAGACAGGACTGTGCTGCACCACAGTCCTGTCTTGTTTGTTCCTTGTCTTCTGTGTGCGTTTTATTCATGCTGCGAAACTTGTCTCCAATATGAACTTCACTTAGGCCCGCCTGCAGCCGCGCCGCGAGACCGCTCCATCCGTCCCGGCCGCCATGAGAACGCTGAGGCCACACGCCCGCACAGATGCGCATAGTCTCTTCTGCTGGGACGTGTTATTTGCTCAAGGTTTAATTGAATGGTTAGTATGGCAGGAACTGCTTTCGGTCGTTTGCCTGTGAAACGTTTGGTACGGAGAGCGAAGTGCAGTTGTTGTTCTTGCCTCAGAAGCGGTGGCAGTTAATTTGTTAACTGAATTCATCAAATCAAAAGATGGATGCTTCAGAATGACGAACGGTAATGATAGTGCAGAAAATCGAAGAACGGGAGGCTGTCCCGATGACTACAGCAGACACCGAACGCCATATTTCGGAGAAATTTCATAGGCATGTGGAGGCTATTTCTCGCTTGTTTTCATGGCGGATCTGCAAGGTGGTTGTTGTTGTTGCCTCAAATACGATGGCACATACCCACGGTGGGGGATTGGCCAGGGTTTGGTGCAGATCCATACAGGAAAAAACTAATCCAGGTTTTTCACATGCAGCTCAATAATATAGAGGAATCTGAGAGAAAAAGAAGATCACAAATTTTGGAAGATAGAGGAAATCTGGATGAAAATCGAGGAAACAAAAAGGAGTGGGTGCAATAAATAAATTTTAAGGATATAAGAAGGAAAATTTTGAGAGCAAAGTAAAGGCGTCGAGAAGTTAACACAAAAATCTCCCGGTTTCCAATAATATACATGTGAAGGAGCTGACACACCTCCCTAATGGCATGCCTTTTGAAGGTTGCACCGAAGGAGATGAGGACGGGCAGAGTAAACGCCAATCGTAATTGATCGAGTGGATTTAGCAAAAACTGAATTCTGCCGTGCAAACCGCCTGCAGTAGAGGATGAAATGATCTATTGTTTCAACGTCCACGCATTACGCAAAGAGATTCGACGACGTGAACCCGTAGCGGCATAAGTATAGATTAAGGCGAGGAATCCTGCAGCGCAACAGAGTCATGGAAACCTCACATTGTCTTGATGCGCAAAAACGTATGTTCCATGGGAATTTTAAATGTTCGAAATTCGCTGTACCAAGGATGGGCTCATGGCTCAGGTAATGGTGTATTTGGTAACGTTCATAACGGGTCGTGCTCAGTAGGTTGATATTCTGAACGACATGGGAAACAGGCCCATTGATAGGTCATTTCGCTAAGAAATCGGCCATCGAATTTGAAGTAATGCCGCAGTGCCCGGGGATCCACTGAAAGCGCACCTCTTGGACATCAAGTGGCACAATGTACATTAGGGATCGGTATAAGGGACTAGTTGCCGAACTTTCTAGAGCTGCCAAGAATGAGACGCAGTCAGGGTGTTTTGAATGGATTGTATGGCTCCTCCTTCTTTTCGATTATCCCGATCTTTGCATTTCATAGTGCAGCGAAAGCATGAATTCAATACTTCGCAGTCTTCTTCCTCTTCAGCCATGTATCTTATGGTGAACCTATATCGGTGTTTATGAATTAAGACTGCATACCTTACGGCGATTTGCCAATGCACTCTGCATGTTGGTGAAAGCCGTTTATGAATGGTGATATAGAGCGACAGCGCTTCTGACTCGGCGCAAGCAATCTACCAGTCTTGATTCACCCTTACCAGTTGTCTCCTTCCGCGTCTTTGTTTTATGCACGTGCTTGCCGAGAGTGTTGCTTTCTTTTAACGTAAGCAGAAACTTGCTGCTACATTCGGGATGCTAAATAGATTACGCCTAATTTGATGCGAGCGAGAAAAAGACCAAATCAGTCTCCGCTCAGTGCAAAATGACAAGTGTCTCAATTAAGCCACACTCAGCACGCTTTCTTTTGTATTAAAGCCAATGATTTTTGCAGTTATCTGCTGGGTACGATTAGCCCATCCAATGGGCGCGTTCGATCGCGCATGGTTCTAGTTTGAGATCTTATTTCTCTTTACATTTCTCTAATTCATTCAATACTTCTAGCAACCATCTAACCTAAAAAGAGCACGTATTTTCGCAAAATTCTATTGCTGACAATAATACTTGCAATCTTCACTTGCACGATATTAGAGCGAAAGCTCTACCCTTCGAGGTTAAACTTCCAAGGTTGAACTTGGCAGGCGTTTGACCTTCAGCCGGAGGAACGGAGGTGTGTCCTTTGACGTCACGCCAAGTTACCCCCTGCGGAGAGCCGCCGCAGCTGCGCTCGCTGGGAGCCTCACCGCTGTGGTACCACGTGACTAGCGGTGATTTAATAGCTGCTTTGCAGACGCTGGTCGCTCAGTCTTGCCATGGATGAGGCGCGCGCCGGTCCGAGCGCGTAAACTCTTCTCAGCAGGCGCAAGGCTAACCAGTGCCAAATAGTCACAATGGTATCAGTGGAAGACAGGCTCACATCTTAGGGGTATGCGCTTAGCAACCGCCCCCACACACCCTACCGCTAGGTCCGACTGGAGAGAGATGGAATAGACATATTCGCCAATGCGCGACCAGCTGTTCTCCGCATGCGCGAATATACGGAAATAATTTCGAGAACGGAGAAGAAAATTAAAAACCGCTGTGCCCGTTGCTCATGTGGAGAAACGAATGAGTACAGAGTCTTCAAACGCGTAGAACAGTGGTTCGATACCAGTTTCACACTTTTGTTTACCAAGCGTTCACACCACGAAAAATATTCCTTACCTCCTTGCTTAATCCTTTCCCTTACGGTGAGGTTCAGGTGTCGGTCGATATGCGAGACAGGTACTGCACCATTTCCTTTCTCCGAAAACCAATTACCATTTACACCCGTTATTTCATTTAGGTAGCATTACGAGGCGCTTTTGAGCCGAAATCACCGTTTAAACCAATCTCTTGCAATAATTTTTCAACCGCCTTTTTTTCTCTTACCCTAGACTAATTTGCAAGATAACAAAATCTCTATGAATGTGCCTTACCTTACGTTTAGGTTTCATTCTGACATATTTTGAGTAAAAATTTCCCGTTTAAAAACATTTCATACCAGTCAGATGGCGAAACCGGAAATTTCTATCCTTGCGCATGCACAGAACGCAAGATCGCGTGTCTGCAAATGTCAGGTTAAATGACCACAGAAAAATCTCAACAAGCGCTCACTTCGCGCTCCCAGGCAGTCGCCCCACCTGCGGGCCACGCCGCCTCACTATGCCTTATTCCAATCATAATAGTTTCTTTACTCCCTATGTTTACCATACCTTTCGATCGTATAACTAGGTTAAAGCAATGCTTAAACCAACCTAATATTTTTACTTTAGCTATTATACAGCTTCTTTAAGTGCGACGCTGTTTTTTCTTCGTACGATTCGGGGTCACCTACCCTTCCGGATGTCTTCACCTGATCGAAATCGGCATGTATGAGTGGGTGGCATTCTGCAAACCAGTAGAGCGCACCAAAAACAAAGAAAGCTTCAATCTTTCGAGGCCTCGAATAAGCCAAATATCCCATGAGAGCATCAGCTTTAGCTGAAACCGCCGATGAAATGCCAGTGCGTAACAGAACACACGGTGTGCAGCGTGCTGTTACAAGTTGCAGGGGTGCGAAAACACGAAAACACAACGACGCACAGTGCAGGTTCTCAACTCAGTAAGCGAGACCAGGCGTAAACATCGTGCAGGAATCGATGTCGTGCGGAAGCAGGTTGACGTTACAACGAGGCGATTAAATACTGCTCGCTTTGGCACTTCGTTCCGTGACGTAAGCGAAGGCTGTGGTTTCCAGGCAAGTAGTGTCATTCAGCGCCAAATTTTGGTGATCAGGTCTAGCTGGTGTTATAAATGAATGGCCACGCCATACACGAGGTTGGAGATCCCGGGCACAGCAGGATGGGCGACAGAGGGTGATCCAGGCAAGGGCACACATCAGCAGAAGGCCAGCATGACAGCACCTGGGAAGCGAGTGCAGGGTTCAACATCTTACCCGCCGCGGTGGCTCATTGGTTAGGGTAAATGTTTAAAAAGACCTCTTTGTTGTGACCTTTGACCTTAAGGCACCTGAGAGTACATGCAAAAAGCTCAGCACCATATTTTTACCCTACTTCTTTTCCTCTCGCGTTTCGCTTTCCCAGTAGATCTCGAATAAAAAGGGCAGCAGCCAAGGTGAATTGCTTTTAGCAATGCCTCCGTACCATAAAGAAAAACTGCGATAATTACCATTTCACTAGCATTACTAATACTTCACTTGTGAATTCTGATAGGCTCTCCGTAGCGAACTAGCTTCCCCTTCTCTGCTGGGCACGGGTGCAAACGTTCATTCCCAGGCCTTGTACCACAGGCTACTGTATTTTTACACCTTGCTTTGTGCTTGTCTGCTCGTGCACTTGTTTGCTGGGATATGCTCGTTCCTAACAGAGCTGGCTTCAATACTGTAAGGCCGGCCGGCAGAAATGTATGGCACGTGTTTTACACAACCGTGAACGCGAACTTGATATAAAGTGCCAGCTAACTGCCTGAAACCTTCGCTTTTAATATGAAAGCGAATGGAAAGGCGAATTC
The DNA here is from genome assembly GCA_030143305.2 of Amblyomma americanum. Taxonomy (NCBI): domain Eukaryota; kingdom Metazoa; phylum Arthropoda; class Arachnida; order Ixodida; family Ixodidae; genus Amblyomma; species Amblyomma americanum. The sequence goes on from JARKHS020035582.1 coordinate 166,047, forward strand.
TGAACGCATTTTTGCAGTTTGTGTCTGGGTCTCGTCATGGTTTTGGACAGTGGAACCACCGCATGTACAACAGGGATGGTACCGGCCAACAGCGGACAGAAAGCGCTATCCCCTTCTAGCTCTTGTTCCCAGACCCGTATACGGTCTCCAACTTCCGCTTTATTGCCAGTAGACTGTAACTGAGAGTATAGACACCTTGGAGAAACTGCCTGATTCTGAGCTTAAATTGCGGCATACCTAGGAAATATACGACTCAGTTTTCTTGCAGACTCCAGCCATTAATGAAGCTTTGGTAGCAAACCCTCATAGTTGAGAACTTGTTGCAAATAAGCGCGCGAAAGCGCAAGTAATGGAGTTCACGCATCAAAGTGCTCCGCCATTTCGGCTAGTACAACCCTAGAACTTACTTTTTGGTTCAGGTGGTGACTTTTTTTAACCAATACTAGTGAGATCTGTTACACCATCGCGTATACAAAGGCTAAATATTTGACTTGAAGTTATACTACGGCATCCGCGTTTCTAATTTCATATGTAGCTCGAACTAATGCTTCGTTTACATTGTAACAATGAAACTTTTACGCGCCAAAGAAATGAGCAAACGCAGCCTTCACTAGCAAATCAAAAATGAGGCTGTAGCTACTATCCAAGAAGTTCCTGTTGTTACTGCTGTGACTAGCGCGCAGCCGCCATCGCTTGAGGGAGGATGGAGACCGGTGGTATCAGAAAAAAAAAACAAGTACACATAACGTGCTGTAGTGACATTCATAAAAGAGATCGAAAACATGCGTGCGCGCAGCATAAAGTAAATTAGCGTTCAAAGTGTGAATATAACAAACAGTAATGACTCCTGCAGGGGAAACTTGCGCGTTGCGTCGACGTTCATTGGAATTTTTGAGGACTTGTATGTGACGGCAGAGGCGCGGTGGGCGGTAGTAGTAAACGTCCTGTGTAGGAGCCCTTCGGCGTGAGCTGACTTGACTCTGACAGCGCTGAGTACTTGGAAGCTCAAGTCCAGACTTCGCGTGCCAAAATTTTGGAAATTAGAAAATTGTAAGACAATGGTATGAACATATTTAAAGTCCATTATTACGATATGCAGTGAAATCTTTATTTTAAAGTGTTTCCGTCGGTCGCACCTAACAGTTATTACTGCCATAGAAAATCAATGGGGAACGCTTTTGACGATAGCACAAACTTGAATAGAAAAAAGAATCAGACTGCCGTCGGGTGATCTGCGGATGTAGTGATTGCTACAGTGAAATGCTACATTATATGAAAAAGTTGCGTTCATAAACGGGTTCCCGCTCAAAAATGCTTTTGTCCAGAATTGCTGCATTTGATATCAGCTAGTCACCTCTCAACCGCCTGTTGGGGATGGTTGCCACAACGCACTACGGTTGCGAATAGGCGACATGTGGCGGCATACGACCAACGGACTTGCCTCTTTATGTTCTTTGAGCCTCTTCCTACACTGTTCGAGATCTGATGGAGTTCACCACGATTTTCTTCACGATCTTGTATTACGTTTCCGTAGCTCATTTTCGCCGTATACTTTTTCTTGTTATTACTGTTTAGGGGTCAAGTGGCACAGAAGCAGGTTTGGAGATAGGCCACCAATTGGCAGGCGCGGGAAGACTAATAAGCAGGACACAATTTTGAAAGTGAAAATAAAGCTAGAAGTTTAATTGTGCAGTCGTCACAAAGTCTGCCTGTTAAAACCAGCGCAATTAATTGAATTCTATAAAGAACAGACCTGTGGAGGCAAGAATTTTCTGGCGGAGTACGGAAGCACTGCTTCTGAACTGTGACGATTTTTTTATGTTCATAATTCACTGCACCAGGAATGCCCAGTATATTGGAAGTCTATTGAAGCATCAGAATCCAATCGTTGCATTGAATTATTAACGTAATTGTCCTAACACTAGCAGATCTGAGTAACGTCCCAGCCGGAAGGACAATAACACAGGGCTTTATGGACGCTCCTTCAACTCTGCTATGTCACCGCGCACACTTATTAAATAGACAAGGACACAAGATAGGAAAGCAAACACGAGCCGTTCGTAACATTCCAGAGTCAGTGGATGTAGCAAATGACGTCAGTGAAGTTAATCTCTATCACTAATAATGATGAAAGAAACGACAAGATTGCGCCGACCGGTTACTACCTCTAGAAAATCATCAAGAAAAATGATAGTAAAGTCCGGCAGTTGAAGTAAAAAGAACAACCAAACTGCGGACACGCTATTCCTACAACTGCCCTTTAGCTCCACTGCGAGGCGCCTGTTGTTGAAGTTCCCTCTTCGAAAATAACTTCTGTAACTGCAAACCGCGTGTTTTCATGAAAATGTTTGAGCTGCCCGCCCGCTCTTAACCTTTCACATAAAGCCAGTGTTGCAAATTCTCGCGAGACAAAATTAATGCCCTGTACTCATTTTCATAGAGTCGATTATGCATATTTTCATGTCAATATAATCCCAGTAACAACACACTGATGACAAAGTATGACGCCGTTCTGGAGGCGTAATGTAAAGTCAACCAGGGTGCGAAAGTTCAGTGCCTCCTCGTGGCCGAATATTTAAGAAGCGTCCTGAAAATATGTATAAATGTGGTGCACAAAGAGCTGTGCACAATCACCTGCGGTCCTGATTTTCAGTGTCTTATTATTAGCCGATTATCTGCTTTTTGTTGAATAACTTTAATCGCAATTTCTCGCAAATCTGCGCCAACGGGATTTCTGCTACCCTGTATCTAAGAAAGTATAATTAAGCACAATACGCTGGGGAATTTTGAAGTTTATCTTTACTCATAATGCGTCGCACACGCTGTTAAGAGTGCGTTGAGCTGAAGGACGCATTTTCGTCGGAAAATGTGGTGACAGCTGGTCAAGTGCTACACGCAGCACGAAGACGAATGACAGCTGAAGGCGAGCAGGTTCAATGCGCTGACCAAAAGAGCCCACTGAGCTTGAAATAAGTTGTTTTAAGGAGCCTCACACAGCCCCTGACTTCGCCTTGTCTTGCCTATATCACATTAGAAACTTCGATGGAGAGGCCTACGTAAACGTGGACACAAGTGACCCCATTTTCCCGAACGTCGAATCCTCTCGGACAGCGAACTCAGGATTCACGCTCCCTCCATTCATTCATTTTGCCTTTCAAATATCAACTCTGTCGCTATTTAATAGAATGAGCTGCTGCACCAGTATCGCCGGCAATTACGTGCCCAGTTTTCATGTGCGTTTTTGAAAGGGTTGGGTCGTTCAATGTTAGTAGCATCAGGAATCATCAAGAAAGTACAAGGGAAAATTGATGCCACTATCGAAGGTTGTTCTTCGTCTTAAAGAGAAAATGCAGCCCTCAAAATATCCCAATGCAAAATAGCACGGTGAACACCATTGCCCTATTATGTCCAGATATAGCTCTGTTCCTGTATGTGCAATCTGCTCCTCTCTAAAGCTCAACAACTGTTAGTACGATTTCAATTATGAGCAGAAGCATCCAAGGTGGTATTCCATAGAGCTCCAACCAACAGCGCAAAGTGGAGCGGATATCATATACCGGCGGTTTCAGTGAACACTCAAAATTTTGAAAAATAGGGTTTTTGGGGTAAAAAAATGGCTCTTGCGGCCTAGTATTGCCAGTGTTGACGGACAGCAGGAAAGTGGTGAATCAACTTATGTATTAAGCTGGTTAACTAATTTTTAATAATTTACTTTTTAACTAGAATACTTGCTTTTAGTTGCAATTACAGACTTGTGGTCGGTTGTTACTAATAGCCATATCAATTTCTGGAATTTCGAAAATGCAATTATGCAAGGCGCTGTGGCTCGAGAAAATTTGCCTTTTTCGACTAGTTATGTGCGCTGGAGGGGTTGCTTTGCCTGCCTGCTCTTGAAAGCGCATATATGTTCGCACGATGCAGCCAAATTTTCTCGAGCCACAGCGGCGAGGGTAATCGCGTTTTCAAAATTCTAAAAACTGACATGCTTTTTCTAACGACCGTCAACACATCGCCATCTGCAACTAGGCGCCAAAATCTACTAGTTAAAGAGTTAATTATTGAAAATTATTTGAACAGCTTGCTACTTAAGGCGATTCACCGCTTTTCTAGTGCCCGTCATTACTAGTAAATAGTATACTGCAAAAGACATATTTTTACTTCAAAAAGCCTATTTGTGAAAACTTTTCAAAGTATTCTCTTAAACACCCAGTAGTATCAGCAGGCTTAGAAGAACACTGAAGGCGAATAGAAGTTAGCCCGCATTAATAGGCTAGCGCGTTATAATCACAGAGAGACTACTCTCGCGTGAAACAGACCTTTTTAAGCGACAAAAAAACATCAAAACGTAAGCTACTAGTGTCATCATTACCAGTCGATTTGAGAATTAAAATGTGTGCGTCGACAACGACTTTGTGCGGATCCCAGAGGCGACGTTGCACCTTCGTTTACTTTAAAACTGTGGTAACCTGGCCTTTTCGGTAAGGACGTTACGACTGTAAATGAACTGGGGGGGGGGGGGGGGGAGGGATTTTGAACTTACATTTTCTGGAAAGCCCACGTGGACTACATAACAAGTGACGCTTATCGTACACTTATTTACTGACGTCGAAATTTTTCTATGGCGCCCACTAACTTGAAGCTCATGCTTTACAAAACACTACTCAGACCAAAGCTAGAATGTGCATCATCAGTATGGGACCCTCACCTTACCTCACTAATACTGAAGTACGAATCCATCCAGAACCAGCCTGCGCGTTTCATTTTTTTTTATATATAATCTAACTGCCAGTTTAACTGCAATGAAGTCTTATCTAAGCCTTCCTGATATTTTCCTTCGTCGAAGAATTGCGCCTTTATGTCTCTCTCACAAAATCAACCATTAAAACTCTCATCTCAGAGACTCGCCACTTTTGCCGCCTTCATATATTTCTTCCCGCGGCGACCATCAGTTCAAGGTTGAAAGTGCCAAGCAATCGCGCCAACTTTCATTTCGCCTCTTTCAACCCCAAGACAGCTAAGGAATGGAACCATCTTCCCGCTTCCAGCGCATCCATTACAAACTCCCAGTTATTTAAGAATGTTGTTTGTGATTATATGCTCTAATTCTGCTGTGCCCATATAGTTCCACTCCTCTCTGTAATGCTTCGGCCCTGACAGTGAATAAATAAATAAATAAATGAGCCTTTAGGCGCTGGATAAAATACACATAGCCACAAAGGGTCAGAGAAATATTTTTACTGATAACAATATCTATATAAGTTTGCAGGCTGATTTTGCGACAAACTGCTTGAATCATCCTGACTTCCTCTTACAGAGCAGCAATAAGAAATTAAAATAAAGTTTCTACACACGCAGAGGAAGTGTTACTTTTTTCGGGCACACGTTGCATGTTATCACTGTACGCAAAATGGCACCGTTTCTTTCGCACACAATTGAAAAATAAAAGAATGCACCAAGATTTTTTACAGGCTGACGCATGTGACGACTACCTTTTTAATACAAATGCCTGGAACAGTTCACGTCATAGCTTATTTGCGTGGCCGAGGCTAACCACTCTACCATCCAGATTTTGCAACCATGGGGGCTTTCGAAGATGCAGGTCGAAGTCGTAAGCCGGCGTCTCATGCAAAAGTGGAGAGTGGTTTTTTGTTGATAGCCAGCCGTCGCATCGTGCAGTAGTCTCCCTGTTTGTTGACGCTTTCAACAAGTCCATGATTCTTGACGTCAATTTTGAATATTCGAATATTGTAAGGTACTGCCATAGAAATAATGAAAGTAATGGCCTAGTCTCTCGAAGCGAAGCAGAATCTTTTGAAGTTTGTCCACCCCTCGCCTCGAGTGTATAGTTAAGACTGCCGTGAAAACCAATAAGGAATGTTTGTACAAAATTGTAAATAGCAAAAAAAAAATGCAAGCATACCAAGGGAGAGGTCTGCAGATATATTATTTTTAAACTAAAATTTTAAGATATATGAAAAAATTGCGTTCACAAAATATTTCCTGTTGAAAAATGAGCCTCCCTCGACCTTCTTGGTATGGGTATGGTGTGGGGACACTGAATGTCACAATGTAGTAATTACTTTTATTAGTTTATAACGTGATTGTTAAAGCGTGAATTAGAAACGAGTGTATGACGATCGCAGCTACATTTACGCTTTTTTTAGAGCAGCCAACTGTCGAGAATATTTATTCATTCCATGCCTTTCGTTTGCCACGATCAGCTTGCCGTTCTGAACCGAAAGCGCCGCGATGCTGTACCAAGGATTACCTGGTTCTCACTGATACCTATATTGCATAATTTCTTCAGCATAAAGGCGGCCACGCTAGTGTCTTATTTTGTGGCAGAATATTCTCTCGTGAATACCATTCAAGTCAGCCGGAAGCAGATACCTCGAGAACTTGTCCTGCCCTCCAGTGGTGTCGTGACACAGCTGGTCTCGCTCATGCGGGTCTTGGAGTGGACCCTCTTCATTCTGGCACGGGGAGGAGCCGCTCTCGATAATGAGCCCATCGTAGTCACCCCTCGCGAGAATGATCCACATGGTGGGATCCGACACGTGGCACCAGCAGTGGACGCTCGTTTGGAGGGCGGGGTTGCGCCACAGCTTTTGCCGTCACCTGTTTTCATAGAAGAATGAACATATATTAGAGTTTTGTTTATATTGTTGCCAATAACGTGCCTACAATTAAGCACGACGTTCACGCGCAAAGTTTACATGCACCGTCGTATATTCTGGAAAAACTGAAAATTGTTTTTTTTTAGGGGAAAGGAAATGACGCAGTATCTGTCTCGCATATCGGCGGTCACCTGAACCGCGCCGTAAGGGAAGGGATAAAGGAGGGAGTGAAAGAAGAAATGAAGAAAGAGGTGTCGTTCTGGAGGGCTCCAGAATAATTTCGACCACCTGGGGATCTTTAACGTGCACTGACACTCGCACAGCACTTGGGCGCCTTAGCGTTTCGCATGCATCGAAACGCAGCCGCCGCTGTCGGGCTCGAGCCCGGAAACTCCGGATCAGTAGCCGAGCGCCCTAGCTACTGAGCCACCGCGGCGGGTTATCTTCCGGCAGTTGAATCACGAATACATAGATATGCATTGAAGTGCAGGAACCCCTCGTGGTACATAGCAGTGAATAAGCACGTAAAAATTTCGCTCTTACTACTTCGTCCCAGGGACGCGCGAAAACCACGGGAGGCACTCGGTCGTCATTTTCCTCTCCTGACCGTAGCTTTCATCACAACTTCTTGCTCAAGGCCGCCTGTCTTTTTCTACGACAGTCTACGAACCACTCATGCCGTGCCCCACTTATCCATAATTAAAAACGTTTTTTTCTCTAAAATTTCCATTGTAGACAGTTTCATCGACAGTGGCGAGCCTCTTAAATAAACCGCACAGAACGGCACGTATATCTGCCACAGCTGTAGTCCAAAAGGTGTGCACGATAAGAGCGACAACAGAGATCAGCGTTGTGTTCAGTATTCTTTGCTACCGTCCACTTCTTGCGCTTCTGCAATGGGTTTCCAGCACCCACTCGTCCAAGAAACATCGCGTAACTGACATTTCATGAGTTCGAATAAGCTATTGATAAGAGTATATGTATCACGTCAGGAACAAAATTACTAATTACTACAGCAGTGACGACTCCGCAGTGACGCTGCTTGTGAACGCCATCCTCGAGAAGCGGCGTTACCAGGCTCAGCTGTCGCACTGACCTGCGAATCGAAGACCTGGACGACCGTCCGTTTGGCCGATCGGGCAAGCGCTCCAGCGAAGCCTTGCGGTTCCTGGACATCGAATAAAGGTTTTCACTCACTCGACATAGCCCGCTCGTCCTGGTTTCAGGCCGGATTTCCTGCGCAAGGGTGATGAAGAAACAAAGGAACGCATTTGTGGTCGGAACTAGCCCTCTTCCTCTTCCTTGCTTGTTGCGGCCTCGAAAGCGCCTTTTCCTTTTGCCATGCTCTGCACGTGTTACTGGACTTCACCTCTTCTTTCTTCCATTGCTCATTTACGCGGCATACTGTCCTGAGGCGTGGAGTCAATGGAAAAAGTAGCCGGTTACTGAAAGTGTGGGAAGTTTGCTCCTTTTCTGGTGGCAGTTTCGTATCTGAGACTCAAAATAAAACGCATCCAACACAAGAAATTTGTTTCCTTTTTCTAGGTGCGATCACCGCGTCGGGCCACGCACGGCTTGAAGACTGCGGCTGACGCTTTCTTTAAAAGGTATGGAATAATTACGCATGCACTTGGTTAGCACCAAATACTTGCGAGTGACTAGACAAAAGGGGTGATGCCTTAGAAATTGAACCGACGCTGATTTTTACGGTAAATTAAGAACACTGCTTTTTCGCTCACCGCAGTTTGAAACAGCGCGACCACACGCTGTGCGCCATTAGTCAGCAGGTGTGCCGACAGCCAAGCGCACAATGTAAGACAAATAAGTGGGGACAAAACACCCGATACGCAATAGCCGGCAGCTGCCAGATAAGGTACCACTCATGCATATCCAAACATGACCTGTGACCGCAGCGCCTACTAACGGCCGAGCGGTGAATCTTTACCAGCAAAACAACATACATAAATTTAATGAAACAATGGCAAAGAGGTCGGGCGGAAAGATTGACATCTGGCCTCCTACTCGGCACTGGGAAAGAGGAGGAGACGAAAGAGTGTCGTGATGGGTGACGATGTGGTGAGAGGAGAGATGGGAGTAACTGCACGCACATTTGATGGCATCACAACCGCGACTCAAGGCCCGTGTCACTCAAAATTGTGAAAACGCCCGCATTACCGGGGCTGTTTGCCAACCTTGTGGCCAAGCTCCTAGCAGTAAGTCCTCCGAGAGTAGCCCGCTGTCCAAACACTACAAGGTAGCAGCCAACGTTAGTGTTTGGCTGCGCATATACCGGACAAACCCCTAGCATATGCTACAAAGTCTCGGCCGTGCCGCAAGTGGAACAATCCGGGATGTCCGCTCGTCCAATAAATTGAAGTTCCTTCTGTGAAAGCGATGTCTAAATGAAGTCTGTGCGACAAGCACGCATGGAGCCACGCAATACATAAATACGTACATAAACGAAGGCGTCCTGATGTAAACCGGATGATACCGTGCGAGCGGTAGCCATCCGGCCACCGTTCAGCGCAATTCCGCGCCGTATACGTGCGGTAAGAGCTTTTTTTTTCAGCAAGCACACTAGACCGGGCAGGCAGTGACGAAAGCAACGGAAGGTGACGAACAGAAAAGATACAAATCGAGTGAAGAAACGAAAACACGACACACCGCGCGCCAGGCGAAAGTTGCTGCTTGGCCATCAAGGCGGTAATGGATGGACGGATGGATACGGCTGAACCCTTTAAATCGGGCGGTGGCTGAAGCCACCTAGCCATGACTTATGAAATTTTACTCTTCTCTTGATTTTAGCCACCAATCAGATAACCTTCGCTTGGTTACTTCTACCCGCTTAAAATCTACTTTCCCTTCACTGTCCTTCAAACCCCAATGCCTTGGATAAATCAGCCCCGCTGATTTCCACTGTAGCGTGAAGCCCTTTACAGAAAAGTATCGAAATGTTCTGCCGTTTCCTCCTCCTCTCCGCACGCAACGCACAACGTGTCTATCTCGTGGTACCTGACTCTATATGTCTTAGCCCGCAAAACTCCTGTCCTCAAATATCAAAGAGCTTCCCCTACAATTGTCATAGATATTTTCTTTGCCGATTTCCTGCTTAAAAATCCTGATGTTCCCAGTGCTGATTTGGTCAGCATCCCTGTTTTCCACAGAGCTCTCTCTGTTTCTTTAACCTTTTGCTTAACTGATAATTGCTGATTCCCCCCCCCCCTACTGCTGTCCACATATTTGCTTGTCAATTTTCTAGTTCGCTTTCTCCATTTCGTATCAACATTCCTTATATACAGGTATCTGAAAACTTTCCTACCCACTGCTTTTCCCCCATTTTTCTCAATCGCTGCTCAAATGCTATCTTACTGCTAGCTTCTCTGCTCTCGAACGATGCCCATCCCATATCACCCTGTACCTCCTGATTTGGTGTATTACCATGTGCTCCCAAAGCTAACCTCCCTACGCCACTGTTTAATTTCTAACCTTGCTTGAACATCTGGTCTCATACACAGGACCGCATTACCGAAAGTCAGGCTAGGAACCATCACCGCTTTCCAGATCCCTCTTACCACTTCAAACCTATTGTAATTCCACAGTGCCCTATTTTTCATGACAGCTGCATTCCTACTAGCTTTATTCATTACATATTTTTCATGCTCTGTCAGATACTCAGCGCCGTTATTTATCCACACCCCAAGATACTTGTACTCATCCACTATTTCTAGCGTGAACTCCTGTATTCTATGCTCGCCGACCTCGTCATTAAATATCATGACTGCAGATTTTTCCTTACTAAACTCGAAACCTAATCTATCTCCCTCTGTACCACATATGTCTATTAACTTCTGTACATCTTCCTTGCTGTCAGCCATTAGCACTATATCATCTGCGTATATTAGTCCTGGTAATGACTGTTTAATTAATTCTCCTTGCTTGAAAAAAGAAAGGATGAAGCCTAATCCGCTCCTCTCTAGTTGGTCTCCATCCCTTGCATACCTGCAAGGGATGAACAACAAACAACAAACATGAACAACAAAGAAGACAGAGGACATCCTTGCCTAAGCCCCCGCTGTATCTCTACAGGCTCTGATACATTTTTTTCCTTTTATAAGCACTGTGGTACCTTGATATATATCTTTTAAAAGATTAATTACACCATCTTCCACATCCAATGTCCCCAGTATGTCCCACAGATACTCTTGAATAACGTTGTCGTATAAGGCTCCCTTAATATCCAGAAATGCTAGCCATAGGGGCCTGTGTTCCTTTTCAGCGATCTCTATACACTGTGTCAATGAAAACAGATTGTCCTCCAACCTCTTTTGTTTCCGGAACCCATTTTGTAGCTCCCCTAGCACCCCCTCGTTCTCGACCCAAGCCTGCAATCTGTTCTTTATAATCTGCCTGACCACCCTGTACACCACAGATGTCACTGTTATGGGACGGTAGTTACTTACGTCAGCTTTGTCCCCCTTTCCCTTATATATCATGTTCATTCTACTTAACCACCATTGATCGGGGATTTCCCATCCACTATCATTTTATTCACTACATGTATTAATGTTTGCTTGGATTTTGGTCCCAGCTTCTTTATAACATAATCGGAATACCATCTGGTCCTGTTGACGTGCCACTAGGAACCTTCTTCTCTGCCCTTTCCCACTCTCTTTGCTCAAGTGAAGCTATTGCAGTAACCGGTCTATCCTCCTTCGATAAATTATGTGCAACATTTCTTTCTTTCAATATTTCTGTCATCCTTGTTCCTATGTGTTTTATCGCTTCATCCCCTTCTTGTAGAATACCCTGATCTGTAACAATAAACCTTTGTTCTAGCCTAGTCTTACTACTCATTGCATTTAGATGCTTCCAGAATTTTTGAGCTGCTTTTCTGTCCTTTTATTTAATTTTGACCTCCATTGGGCACCTTTTCTTCTAATTTTCCTATTAATCAAATATAGGGTGCTTCCCTTCTACACTTCATGAAGGTATCCCATTTTCTGTCTACTTCAACTTCTGGTTCCCCCCTCTTCTTGGAATATCTGTGTTCCCTGGACGCTTCCTGGCGTTTCTCTATCACCCTCTTGACCTCCTCACCTCGCCAACTCTTGGGTTTGCGTTTTTTTCCTTTTAGCTTTACTCGCACCTTAGCTGGTTCTTGCTTCAGTAATCGAGTTAATCTGGTATAAGTCCATTCTGTTTCAGTATCCTCAAAAATTACTTTCTCAATTTGTTTGGCTGCTGCTTCCAATTGCTTTTCTGAGTAAAAATTCCCCTCTGATTGTTCGTCTCGCTTCAGTCCTACTATGGTTTCTCTTCTGAAACTCAACTTGATACGCTTGTGGTCACTACCCAGACTTCTGGAACCATGTTCATCTATGCTCATTACCCCTAATCTATTATACATCCTCTGTGACATTAGAGCATAATCTATCGTCGAGTGCAGACTCCCTGCCTCCCATGTTATGAGCTCTTCACACTTCTCGGTACTCTTGCATAAAACTAAATCATGCCTGTCACACATGGGCTTCTTAGTGAAGAGCCACCTCGCGGCGCCTTGAGGAACTAGGGGAGATTGTCTGTCAACGCCACAGACATCTGTATCCCTACGTAGATATTTTAGACCGTCGTCAAAAGTTAAAAAAATTTTCTTACGTGGTTTTCTTTGCGCGTATTACGACGTTACTGCATGATTTTGTGGAATAGAATTGTGCTTGCTCAAAGTTTACATTGTTCCATATTACGAGGATGAAAACAATTTATTGCAAAACTTATATGCCTCGTGAACACGTGCCAATATGGTCCTGCAGTATAAAAAAAAATTCATGCTTGAAACAGCAACATAAAACAGTAACGATTTCATGCTACTATCTCCAGAAAACGATTCGGCAAACAGAAGGGTTCCTGACGTGAATCAAATTACACCTTCACCATAAACGCTCACTATATCTACATCTCTGAAGTTTACGGCACCGAGTAGCATTCTAGTAAAGAACATTTCTTTGGGAAAGTTCAAACGATTCTCTTTCAGAACCTTCTTTCCAATAAAACAATATAACTATTGTCTTGTGCGGCTGCGGTCATACCCTCGTTTTGCGGTGCTTTAATCACCAGACGCAGAATCGCACCCAAGACATTACTGCGTCTTCGCACAGTCGGTACCAATCCTCTAAGACTAACTACTAAGGTGTGATCGTATACTGCTCGGCTAGTTTGTTCAGAATTTACAGAAGGTGGAACAAGCGAAAATTAATGCAGTACAGGAAATAAAACGCACACACACAAAACACCGCTGCACTTACTGATTTATTCCGATGAAGAAATCTACATTTACATGTTATTGAATGATGCATAAGCGATGCTTCAGTTTTTATCAGCGAAATGAAGTGTCAGTTTTTATGACCCTAAATGTCTTTAAGTCACTTTCTTCGGAGTGTGCGCTTGCGCAGGAAAAACAAATGCTTTTTCTTCATAAGAATATAAGTCCAGCGGTGTTGTATGTTTATTTTCTGTTTCCTCTGCTGTGTCTCCTTTCCCTGGTTCCACATTCTGCGCTAATACATGGTCTATTAAGATTGGGAAGTCATTTTCCTGCGCACTTTTACACTTCTTCGAGCAATGACGCAAACGCTGCTGCATTTAAGCACGGACATGCGCAACCGCGAGACTGCAGCCTAGATACTGTCGACCTACCTGAAGCTTCGATCTCGGTGGCGATGATATGAAAGCTACCATACCCGAAGCTCGTTAACGTAATTAGTAGCACCCTCTGGTGGACACTTTTGAGACTACACAGCAATATCACAATTTTTCGTAATTCTTGCAGATTTAAGCCTACTAAACTTGAAAGGAATATCCGGTCATAACTTGCGCTCTATTTCCGCAGGCCAGCAGTCAAAGAAGCCGCCTGTGAAAACAGGCAGTGGCACCCTGGAAAATATCTGCCTGCCCGCCTGCTGTTCAAAAGAGCAGTTTGTTTCAACACTGAAGCTAGGAGTGACAGCACAAATCTACATCTTTTGGAGCAGGTTGTGTGCCGATTTTGATGTGCTGGCACTATGAAAAGTTTTCCAAGAGTAGCAATTGCGGAGCACTGTTTGACGCCCTATTTTGAAGAACTGTACATTGTAATGCACTGCTTGGGACCAGAAAACCCTGGCAATAGGACACTACAGCATTACTGTAGTGATGCCTCTCACGCATTCATACCAACCAGCCATTTTCAGTAGGCACCTCAGACTTCTGCCCCAAATTATGGAGCTTTTATCCTCTTTCGAAAGCATTACACAAACTACAAATGGAGCTGAATACTTCTCCACCGTGTGATATTTTTATGCTTCAAGTGGATTTAACGTCCCAATACGACTCAGGCTATGAGAGACGCGTAGTTAAGGGCTCCCTAAATTTCGACCACCTGGGGTTCTTTAACTTGCACTGATATTGCACAGTACACGGGCCTCTAGAATTTCGCTTCCATCAAAATTCAACCGCTGCAGCCGAGATCGAACCTACGTCTTTCGGGTCAGCAACCGAGCGCCATAACCACTGAGCCAGCATGGTGGCCCAATCTGTTTTCTTTAAATGACCGCTAATTCATTGGCAATGTTACGAGACAGGGTCCTTGCGGTTTTCACAAGATAAAAAGTGCAGCCGCTTTATGCACGCTCTACATATCAAAGCAGCGCTTCCACAGGTCAGCGTATGGTGTCCCTCTTCTGTTCCGTCCTGTGTAAAAGCTCTCTTGAACTGCATATTATGGGTTTACTTACTATAAAATGAAAAGCATCTGCAGGCCTTCGTTATGCTACAAATTCACTTACATCAATTGGAAAATTTGGCGCTCTCTTGACGGCGGTACCCTGATAGCAAATATGTTTCGGCCGAACACCACTCAGAAAATCACCAATGTTTGGGCGTACTTCGACAGAAAAAGTCGGGGCAGGCCAACTTCATTCACTAATAAACGGCATGATACGAGCAAACGAAGGGCGAAATAGAGCTTTCGAGCGAGCATGAGAGCCGAAATGACAAAGATGTTGGGCCGTGACAACACCTCATGACTAGTCAGCACCTGGGTTATAGCCGGCTTTGTGGTCGCCAGCAGGCCGGCGAAAGTTAGTTTCTCAAGCACAAAACACTTCGCTAGCAACGCTCCTAGTTTTCTGAAGTCAGCATTAGCCTAAACTGCGCAATTTTGAGGGGCTGTGCAGAATTGCCGTACCATTAACTGCAACATACTTTCCGACGTTTCAAAAACCAGCTTTCAAACCAAATTCTATACGTCCACAGTCATACCTCGGGTTTCTCCGAAGCTTAGTATATGCATGTATTGTGCGGTAATCATGCGCAAATCGTGCGCTTCTTTCTCAAAATATTGCCAGCTCATAAAAGCGAAAACTTCACTGGCCTGCTTCAGTGAAACAACGTTATCGACCTTTCCTTTCTGTATGAAGTTCCGTTTACTACAACGAAATCACCCACATTTGAAACCTCCACACTTCTAAGAAGAAACAAACCTTTTCACAGAGTTCCCAGAAAAACCCTAGCCTACTTGAAGCTCACCTGATGTCCTTAGTGTGCGCCCAGAGTGCGCCAGTAAAGCCAAGGCGAATTGATGAGGTCGATGCGAAGAAAAGTAAGGAAAGAAGAAGCAAGCATACCGAAATTACCAATCTTGAAGCACTAATATGGTATTGAACTCCATTAAAACTATCATGAAAGTATACTTCTGTTCATTAAAAATGGGGGCTGCAAAACCCTTAATATAGAGTGTGTACAGTTTTCAAGCCAAATTAGCGGCGCTTTACTGAGACTCAAATCGGCAGCTGCTTCGAGATAAAGAGTTTACATAAGATAAACTGCTCACCTCTCTATCTTAATTTATCTGCCCTGCTTGTCCGATCCTCACCGGACAAGCTGGCAGTCCGGGCACTGTCCGTGTTTCGCGATGTGGTTTCACCGAGGCAAAGAGTACGTGAGCGCCACCAACACTTTCCCACTAACTGTATTCATTAGGAAGCGGCGCTGTCATCAACATCAGCGTCCACTCTGTGCATTCCCTGCGAGGCACAGCAGCCAAGCGGTGTCTTAATGGTGTATCTTTCTGGTAAGTGTCTGCCCCAAATTTTGCAGGGGCGGGAATTAAACGTCCTGAGCCAATCAACGCCACCTGAACAAGGCTACCCAGGGGGACCTGCGCTGCTCTCCCCGTTTGCCAGCTGCACGGGCAGAGCCAGCTCCACCGCGGGGAACGCTGCGGCGCTCAATCTTCGGTTAGTGGCTCTCTTCAGGTGTTCCAGCGAAAGGTACAACTACAGGTTAGTTTGGAGTCAACGGTATTGTTTTCAGCCACAACTCGCCCGCTGATCTAAACTGCCCGCTTTGTTCTAGCGCAGACCACTTGCGAGGGTTTCCACTTGCGAGGGCTTCCACTTGTCGATACGACGGACTGCGCCGTAAGCATTGTGTGATAGCTCTCCAACCTCTGTGCCTTAAGTTTAGACAGGATTGAGGATGTCTCTGGGGATAAATTTGACGCTAGCAGCTAGTCGGGAAACGGGAGGTCACGCCGCGCTAGAAGCAATGACATGTGAGACAAGCGCTGGGTGCGATATTTTGTTTGTTCTTTGGTGTCTGCCATATGTTCCTCTTTTCACTGATACGTCGATGACATGTCCAACGGCCACCAGCCAGTCCATCTATATAATTGTAGATGTAATTGCCATCGGTTAGTATTTCTTGAAGCAAGCACGAGCTGGTTATTTGTAACCATTGATGAACCGTTGCATGATCCCCATTACCGGCAACAATACAGAATGCACATCGGCTCTGTACTAAGAGAGGCATATGATTCCTTTGTGCAAACGTAAACCTCATTCTCAGGCGCCTGCGACAATCGTTTTCTTCATTAGAGTCGTGGGGCCGAATTTTGTGACGTTGTGGGTTTCTTTCTTTTCGTCTTCTTTGATTGCTGCCTCCCGTTGATCTAGGGCGTCGCGGACGACACCATTGACGCAGCGTAAATAGATGGGAAAGCATAACTAAACTCATACAATACGGGCGTTATCGTTTGCCACCGTTTTCATAGAGTTTGCACCGTGCAGTGCTTTTAGACGAGCGACAGCTCATTAGATTAAGATTTTTTTTGGACAGTTTGAACCGTAGTAAAAACCTCATCTATAAATAGCGTGTTGGATGGCGCCGCTAACACCCCTGTTCTTAATTGAAAAAAATATACACTAACGCAGAGTAATGGGTTAGTTCGTTGGTCTGCATTGGTAGAAGTCAGCCAAAAGACGGCGAAACACAAAGAACGATGAAGACGCACACCGTGACGCTAGACGACTGACACGTTAAAATTAATATAAACCGAGAATGGTGGCCGGTGCACAGCATGGTATTTTTGAGAAAAAAAAGCGAAGCAGAAAGAAAACAAAAACAGGAAAACCAAAATGAAGAAGAAAGCACAAAGTTTATTGTGTTCTTCATGAGTGGCTATAAACTCTCTCTCGTGTGTTCTAACAGCATATTTCCTCTTTGTGAAACGCCAGCGAAGGCTCGCTGCGTTATGCTTGTCCTCATTTCGCAAATATAATATAAGGTTTCTGCATTTTGCTGAAACAGAATTCCGCGCCGAAGCAGAATGTGGCTGTCAGCAAATTACAGGATGTATTCGCACTTACGTTACTGGCTCGCAATGTGCGGCCGTGGAAGGTGTTGTAATTAGTTACCATGTCCAGCGACAAACTACGAACTCAGCATTAAAACATTTTGCGCAATACATTTTCGCATTTTGTTTTGTACAACTTGATTTTTCTGTGTAATGATTTCTTCTGTTAAACGTGCACCTATACCGCATCTCAAGTTGATGTCAGCGCTTGTGGCGGAGTAACTTATGTTCCCCGTCGGTATGTGCGCAAGTGATACCACGAACTACCAACAACCCTGGATTGTTATGTTGTCAGTTTTAAGGGTCAAATGTACTGTCAAATACAAAAAGTAAGACGTGAAACATAAACAAAGTTGTAGGGTACTCCCGATCACAACTCGCTCCGTGAGGAATGGAAACTTCGAGCACACAGATGGTTTCCATCTTGACTCGTGCTCGTGCCCTTCACACGATAACAGATCAGCTGTTTGACAGAGTATTGATACATTCGCCTTACCTCCTCTGAGAATTGCTGACTTTTGCGCAGGCCCCATCCGAGGTTCCGGAAGCACGGCATGGCTGCAATGGCAGGTGGTTCGAAGACCTTCTGACGGCAGGTTAGTGTAGTTATCTTGCCGCCGCTGCGAGTAGAATAAATCAAGTCACAAAAGGAGAAACTGTTGCAACGAAAGGACTTATTTCCTATGCTTTATCGTGCCGCATACAAGTTAGCCCACAGATATATTTTCGTTGTACTTTGAATACGCTGCTGCGTTTTTCACATTTATGCTGTGCTATTTCCGTCGAAGTATAAACGTCCCAGTGGTGATAGAATCGGCTAACAAATGGAGCGCGTGGAGTAAAGTATCTTACTGCAACGCCTGGGCAGTTTTTTTTAAGGTGCTAAGAGCTCTGAGTAAATATTTTAAAAATTACTATACAGTTGCCGAAAAGTCACCAAATTCCTGCAACTTGGCGCGTCTCAATGCTCAAAAATATCTTGGAATGAATCAACGATCAAATGCTGAAATTTTTTAGCCAGTTGCTTTTTAAATTCTCTCTCCATTTCGCTTATGTGCGGGTACTGTAGGCTTTTGGCATTATCAGTGAGAGTCGGGAATATATTCCTAAGCTTTTCAAGCGTTATTTTTTAACCAGCTTTTTCTTTCGTAGCTGTCGTTTCGATGGCGTTGCTTATGCTGAAGGCTGCATGACTACCCACGCAACATGAGGCACTGAGTAACAATTTAAATTTATTACAATGAGATTGGATCAGACACTCACTCGTTACATGCAGAAGTGTCTTGTATCACAACGGCACGTAAGCTATAAAACTGGTGTCCGCTTGCAGTGCGTTTTGTTAAAAGCACTGCCGTCTACTGCTACTTTAGGGGACCGCTGTGAAACTCCAAAATGCTAAGTCCTAACGTTAGACTTCCGTTCTAGGAGCCCGTGCTCCTTTCCATGGCATCCAAAGCGTTCCGGATCAACCGCAGGCCGCATCAATTCGACAAGGTGCGTTATAAGAATATTTATTACAAGCCATTAATGCCTCATTCTAGGCATGATTCGATGGTCGTTCCGACCTAGCCGCAATAGTTTACACGTGCCCTAAGGAGGAGCGTTAGTCAAGTAAACCGAATAAGCCTGGCGCTGTTCTGTTCAGTTCACGCCCCAATCTACAATAATATTCACATGTTCAAAATTCCTATTTTTATGTTGTCCAAGACCGGCCTTGTTTACTTCTCAGAAGGGCAAATTATTGCATAATTTTGAAAATGTGATCAATTTGAAAGTTACATTAATGTTTCTGCCCGCATGAGTACATCTATTTTGTCTGCAGCAAGGATCCGATCAATACAGACTCCCACAGATTAATGGAATCTGCCAGTCAAACCTATAGTGAACTGTACAGTAGCATGATTAAGAAAAGTACGCTGCCTTTGTTATCTTTATGAGCTCTTAAACGCTCTAACGGACAGGGACTGTGGCCGACACACTACACTGAGTACAATAAATTATGCGTAGCACTGCCCAAAACTAGAAATGAATAAACTTGCGCCGTTTCCTACCGTTTCCTTCGAATGGGCAGATGTCCATTTGCGACCAATTGATGAATACATAAATCGTACAATCGTTTGGCGCAAATAAAATTGACGGCTATTGCTTACTATGCTGAACTTGTAAAGGCGAAATATTGTGGTTGGTTCATAGGTGGTGCTCACATTTTATTGCGGCCTGGTAGTACATGCACATTGGAAAATCAACATGTTTAAAGAATATCAGCAACCTGCAGTAAATCACTCATGATCGGTGAACACAGGAACCGCGCGGACAGTTACCAACTCAGTATAACCGCTTCGGCCACGTTGTCGTCTATACCTCTCGTTTATACCTAGCGCACTCTTAAAAACTCCCACATTAAATGCTGTACCGCCGTCAGCCCGCTTAAAACGAACGCTCGATTGCGCGTCTTGCACTGATATTACAGCCTCTGAGCGCTGGGCGCTGATTCCGAGACCATGCTGCACGGTGTGTTTGCGGCGGTTGCAGAAAGCTCATGCCCGGCTTCTACCCTGATATTGTCTCAGTCCCAGCGGCTGACGCCCAGCGGCGCTAATGTCAGTAAAAGACACGCGCTCGAGCGTTCGTGTTAAGCATGATGACGGCGGTACAGTGTCTTATTTCATATAAGCAGGCATGAGGGAAACGCGAAAGCAGTTCATCAGTAACGACGAACTGGAGGAAGCAAAAGCTGAAGCCTCCGCTGAGCCTGGCCAGCCTTGCTTTGAAGAAATGCGAGTGTGCTAATCACAGTAGTGTGTGGTTCGAACCACGGACCAGGACGAGTTTTTCTTAAAGTACGAAGATTCTGAGGAAGCTGTATAGCTTTCCTTTGTAGCTGCATGGCTGTGCTTAGGTGGATGCGAGAAATTACTCCCTTATTATGAATTTAACTACTGTGCAACAGGAGGAGTACCAGACTGCAGTCGTGACTCAGAATTCTCGCTCCTCATTTAGTTTAATCATTCATGCTTAATGCTACTCTTGCATTAATGTCCAGCTAACGCTATTCTGCAGGCTGGCTGGAACCTGACTGCCTTCTTCTAAAATTACGCCCGACGTTTTACTTTGGTAAGCCAGCCTGAGCGATGCGGCATGGACCGCATACGTAGGCGTGTAATACACTCCACTGACTTGCAACATGAAAGAAAACCGTCCAACCCAAGCAGGAATATGCTCATCATAGAGAGTGCGGAGAGGGAGCTGTGCTCATGACACAAAAGGCAAAATGCAACGACGACATAGATAATTCGAAGCTAAGGTGGCGATAGTCGCCAGCATTCAACACGATAAGCATCAATTAAAGGTGAACTACTAATAGTTGAAAGATATAAAAATTAATCTGCATCTCTCTTAACTTTCAGTTTAGATTTTATTCTTATTTAGCTTCTAATGTTGGCGCCTATCAAATGTATCTTAGCGTTCATCACTATCGCGCTTTACTTTTTCTTCTTTATCATGTGCTTAATCTTGCTTCTGCACTGCCCACGGTGGATTATATTAATGTGCGTTTGGTTCAGCCCGCCTTCATCAAAGTTTTAAATAACTTCTGTCGCCTGTTCATCTCTCTAAGCAATCTGTGTCCCAATGTTAAAGTTAGCTTGCTAAAATAGAACCCACTATTTTACCCCGGAAACATGTTATTCCGTATTTATCGATGTGTCGCCGCTCATATAGCTGCAGTCGATAGTGTCCAAGACATTTAGCCGATCTCTAGAAGATGGTGGTGGCTGTGTCAGTGCAACATATTTGGATCGCTTCCACTCAGTACCACCTTCAAACGCCCATTAAAATGTTTTCCTTGTCTCAAAACACAGAACATGCCGTGGTGCTCACATTCGCGACCGCCGCTGCATAGAAACCTGATTGAGGCGATGATCTTGCTTCTGCATCAGAAATTTTGGCTCACCGCACCCGCGCAAACTCTCTTGGTCTACCGGGCACAAGTAATTAAGCTGCCTCTCCCTCACATAGAATAGGTAGACAATGTTCTTGAATTCGCGGAAGTTGTAGGAATCTTGAAAGAATATTGCGAGAAAAATAATTTAGACACTAAATGGCATGATTCTGTGGTCGCAAATGCAAGCTTAGCCAATGAAAACTACTCACCAAGAGCTGCCAAGGCCGCATTCACTCAGATAGCTACTTCGACCAGAGAGCAGCGCAGACCAAGTTAGCAGTCAGTTCGTGGCCAACGGTGAAACAACTGACCTGCGTCGGTCAACGGCACGCTGCAAACCTGCATAGGTATGAAAGAAGCGATGAGTCTTAATTTTTTCTTCCTCTTTATCTTCTGTCGGGAACTTTGAGGGCTTGATCAGCTCAAGGAACACCTATTCGGTAATAGTAACGTTACAACGATGTACGAAACTGCACATTACCTTTAAAGCTATCCTGTTGACTTGCACGACCTTTCCTTACGATGCCACCAACCCAACGATGAATCCCACCGCAAGGATCATTAGCATAGAGATACAATTGTAGTGTCTTTTTAGCTCACTCGAAGCAAAGTTATGGCAAGAGATCGTACCTAATTACGAACGCACTTTGGCGAAGCCACTAGCACTACGAACTCTTGCTGCGATGAGGTGTTCTTTTTCCTCGCCTACGAAACTACCTCAGTGGCCAAAATCAGATGAAACGATGAAATCCCTTTTTTCGACTGCGTGTACTTTTTATTTCAATTTAGGCCAGCGTGACCGCTGTTTAATTTTGCCTTCCTTATTCTTGCCAAGAAACGGCCATTACTAATTTTGCTTTTTTGTCTAAAGAGGGCTGGCGCACGCGGTGAAAACTGCTATCACAAGGACGCGCTGAGGTGCTGCAGCAGAGGCTGCAACTTGTTGCGCCGCTGAAACGCGAACTTATCCGGAAAACTCATGCAACTGCAAATTCAATTTTGTCAACATTTTTAGAAATTGTGAGGTTACTTCAAGCCTGTGGACCTTTCACTGGCGGAGAGGACACAGAATTTCAGCCTTCACATACCAGTGGCCAGAAACAGAATTTTCTTTATTGGCGATTCGCTTATTATTGCGGATCACCTTCCCAGGAGACATTACGCCGAGGTGCTGAAGATTGGTCTTAGCGGCGCTTATCAACCACAGTTGCTACCTTGAGATCCACGCAGACATATCATCTTCACTAATGAAATGATGCAGGGTACAAACGAACGCCGCCGTTATAAGTGATGCTCTCCAATGTTATTCTGCTGGCTGCAAATCTTTGCCGCGATGTCGCAGATAATTTTTACGCCGAATTTCTCCCGTTGTCTTGAATGTGTTTAGGTGCTACACTTTAATTGACGGAAGCAGGCACTTCTTCCAAACAATGCCTGTGCCACTGGGAACCTTGTCCGACTAGCTCACTAGAATCAAAATATAAGCCATTCCACGTCACACTACACGAATTAGAAAGCCGAAAAGCCTCACAGACTTATGATCGGAACATGAAGCCGTTTATATTGCCGTTTCGCGCACTAAGGTTGTGCAACGTTGCAGGTTGTGATTATAGGGCGTTATGCTTCGCCATTTTGAGGATGATGTGCAGGCAGCGAGCTGGTGATGATAGCTGCATATTTTGATGCGACTTGCAGTTTTTTGCCACCGTTTGGAGACCATTACACGAGAAATTTAAAAGCATAACACCCACCGCTACGAGGAATTTTCCCAAGGCAACTTGGATCTGGAAACTTTTTTCTCTCCGTCGTCGGCACGCTGTGAGAGCTTTGCCAGAGGGCGTATGCTTCAGCTGACGGTTTGCAGGTTGGCATTGAAGAAGAAACATCTCGTGGCCCGTGCGGCAGTCCCGCGATTCGCTGGCATTCTTCGAGAACACAGACGGCTCTGGTCCTGGGGCGATGCTTCCTGACAACGACGCCTGGAGCAACCAGGAGGACGACGGCGCAGCGCCTACCCAGTCGCAGACTCGTGCGTCGCCCAAGACGACGCCGCCCACTCCCCCAAGCTCCGGCACGCCAGGCTTGACTTCAATGGCGGACTCTCCGAGGTTCGTTTCGCCCGCCTCCCACGGCGGTTATCTTCTCTTGCTTCATCGTAGTGCTGGACAGGGCCTTTCGCATTTCATAAGGGATGACAGCCGCCGCTTTCGACTGCTTCCTAACGATCTTTTTCCCTAATATCATGGCCAACACAAATGTAGGCCCCAGCCGCTACACTGAGGGACGTGGATACTATTTGCAAAAAAAGCTCGGTCATTTAGAGTGCAGACTGGAGGCTAGAAACAAGAAATGTTGAACACTCAACCAAACGATGGAAGAATTTTCCTCCTTTTTACCCACCAGGAATGTCGCCTATGTAAGAGAGTGGATTTTAGCAGCATGCAAAACAAGGAGAATGAACTCACGGCTAGTTTCCCTTGTGTTCCGTCCACACATTCAGAGCCAAAGGACCTGGCACATCCATCCAGCCCACGAGTGCGACGAACACTTGAGAGTTGGTTGGTGGAGCCATAGTCCTCGTTATGGCCGACTGACGCAATCTCTTTTCTTCCAGATCGGTCCACACGACGCATCGCAGAGACAGCGTTGTGTCACTTGAGACTTGGGAGCCTGATCCAAGCCGCAACTCGCAGCAGATTGCTCATCGGACAGCTTTTCCCGGGGTGAGCAATCCAAGCAGCGAAAACTACACCAGCAATCCGATTGCCTTGGCCAAGGAAGACCCCGGTGACATGAGCACGCTCCTCGGCAACGGCCCGTTCCAACTGCTCATCCTTTTCTTCGCTCAAGTTGCCTCTGCGCTGCTCACGATCCACCACTTATCCATGCGCCTTTTCCTGGCTCCCGTGGACCACTGGTGTCGGCCTCCTCTGGGGTACGCGCTCTCTCTGGACACCTGGAAAAACACGAGCATCCCGATTATGCCCGACGGTAGCTACAGCAGGTGTACCATGTACCATCCGACGGCACACACTGCCAACGGCAGCAAGGTCGAGGTACCTTGCACTGACTGGATATACGACCTTACCCCTGGAAGGAAGACGGTGGTTAGTGAATGGAACCTCGTCTGTGATCGGGCCTGGTACGTCTGCATCGCTTTCCTTTACAACCGGCTGGGCGCCATCTTGGTCGTTCCGTTCTCAGGCCAAATCTCAGATCGAATCGGCCGGCAACCCGTTATCTGCACCTGTATCATCGTCGCCGTCGCCTCTGCGGGAGCATCAGTCGTCGCGAAGACGTTCCTCACGTTTGTCGTGTCCTGCATGCTACTGGCAGCATCGCTGAGCATCGTGAAGCTGCTGTTAATTGTGGTCCTCTTCGAGAACTCAGGCGAGGGCTACCGGGATTTCTACGTCTGCCTCGCAAACTTGGGTGCCATATATGGAGGGATCGTCGTTGCAGCCACGGACTATTACGCCACGGAGCGGATCATGTTGAACGTTATCGTGTTCTTGCTGACCGTGCTCCTGACGTCCGCTTACTGTTTCGTCGATGAGTCTGTCAGCTGGCTCCTAGTTTATCGGGACTATGATCGCGCTGAGAACGTCATCCAGCAGGCATCAGCACGCAATCGGCAGCCACATGCGGGGCATTACATCTTCGGCAGCAACTCGACTGGCTACCGGCCTACCAGCCAACTGGACATAAACTTCGCCACGTTCGTGGCAACTCACGAGCTACGGTGCCGCACGGCCATTCTGTCCTGGGTCCTGCTGAGCCTGCTCGTGGTCCAGTACGGCATGTGCACCACCAGCCAGGAGGTGAAGACACTTCGTGCCAAGACTGCGC
This sequence comes from Amblyomma americanum, assembly GCA_030143305.2. NCBI lineage: Eukaryota > Metazoa > Arthropoda > Arachnida > Ixodida > Ixodidae > Amblyomma > Amblyomma americanum. The sequence continues at coordinate 191,125 of JARKHS020035582.1, forward strand.
TGGTGCTCATGAGGTCCTGCTCCTGCCCTCTGGCCTGGAAGCTGCTGCGCGACTTCCCGCGCAAGAGCGCCCTTTCCATGGCGCTTCCGGTCACCTGCTGCTTAGCCTGCCTGCAGACCGTGGTCAAGGGCATGGAGGTTCAGACCGTCACCTGGATCCTGGAGGAGATCGTGATCACTTCAATCGTGGGGGAAGCCATCGTCGTCTACGTCTTCACGCTCGAGCTTTTCCCGACGGTGATTCGTGGCATGGGCGCTTCCATCGTCTACTTCTTCGGCCAGCTTGCCGTGATGGTAGCGCCCTATCTCGTATTGCTGTCGTCCCGCCTTCACCCACAAGTGGCGAGCGTTGTCTTCAACGCGCTGCTGCTCAGTGCCCTCGGCATTCTTCAATTCCTGCCTGAAACGAAGGAGAGGAAGCTGCCGAAAACTATGGACGACCTCCTGCCTTGAAAACACAACACGCGCCTGCGATTTCAGCTGTTACCGGTGCAAGGGGGCGCCGCGTTGCCCTAAGAGGACACGCGCCGCTCTGTGTATCGCCTTCTTAACAGCTGACATATTCCGTACTACACGTCATCGCAAATTGTGTCCGCATAAAAGTGTGATTCTTCTGTCAAGCCTAATTGATGAATAAATTTATTTTTTACGTGCTTAAATGTTTCCATTGAATCCTTTGGTGGGCTCTTGATGTCACTTTTTTTCTTCTACTTCTACGAACGTGTGGAAGTAACATTATAGTTTGCTAGTGCACTCATGCGTTCCCACAACAAGGGCGGAGAGAATGCAGGTTTCAGCAGCACTTCCAAACGATTGTATGTCATCGAACGAAAACACCCCAGTGCAATGTACACGTTGACGAACGCTGTGGTACGAGAACACGAGCTTCAACAAAAATGGCGTCTGTAATCTTCCTATGATGCTGTGTTATTTTAATTGCGACCCTGTATTCTCCAAACGCCATGCGGTACTTTCACCTATTGGCATATCTGAATATATCGCACTCAAAATGAGAACAACAATTCAAATAATCTACATGACGCCACAAGCCTCAGGAAACACTGCATTTGATATGGAACATCGGCCCTGCTCTTGTCAAAAATGAACCGCTAAGGCTGAAGTATTGAGGAAATATGCTAAGAGGCCTACCTTTTAGGCAAGCGAAAAATCTCAAATGTTTAATTAAATTAGCGCAGCAAACGTTACAACTAAATCTCACAGGGGTTTCTAGTATTTAATTTCTAAAGTTTGCTGCTCGCGATTTCCCGTCTTCAGCAGTGAAATCGAAAACACTCAGTATATTTCAGCAGTTGAATAAGGATAGTGTGAGTAAGGTTTCGGTGCCTGCCTATTTGTGCGTTTTCCATGTGGCTTTGTGTTTTCACGCATTTTTGAATTGATACTTACTGCACCGTGAAGTCACAAACGGCGGGAAGTGTCAATCAAGGCACAAAACCAGACGTCATTCTATACCAGCCGAAACCGAGGCAGAAATGGACTTATGCGAGAGGGAAATGTATGGAGGCGAGCACACAACTGATGATCTGTTAGCGAAAGAGTGAATTTACCAAAAGAACGGAATTGTAGCAGTGGGCAATGAACATTCATGTGGTGAAAAAAAGGACCGCAAATGTCATCTGATTATGGCTGGAGCAGTACAGACTAGTTTGGAGATAAATGGGATATGCTTTTCTTCTGCAGTTGGCGTAAACTGTATTATTGCGAATAGGGCGGTGATCAAGCGGCCCTGACCCTTTTTAAGGCCAGGTGAATGCCTGCCAAAACGGCACCATATTCTTGATTGTCACGCCATGACAGTTTCATGTCGGAATTCGGAAAAACCTGTGCTTGCCTCACTCAGTAATTCCCTTGACGTGATAACGAAAGCGCAAAGTTGAGATGGGGAATCTAAGTCGACGCCTGTGCAAACCTTGAGAGCTTTTAAAGTGACGACAGTGTGGGATGTCAACTCCTTCCATGCGAGCTACACCAGCTACGTCGGAGGCGCGGGAGAGGCGAAACTGACAAAGCTTTTAGTAGCTTTGATGTTAACCTTGTGGTATGTGAAATAGGCGGTTTATCGTCCCGAAAATACCCAGGCTGCGAGACTCTTACTTTGGTCCCTGTATGTGTATGCGCTAGTCAATATATTTCTCAGAGGAACGCCGTAGTGGAAGGCCCCAGTAAACTGTTAAAGGTATCAAAGCAATGAAAGGAAATTGGTCACTCGAGCCGACTGTCGCTGCTACTCTGCCAGATTGAAAGCAGAGGAATATAACTATTCTGTTAAAGGCTACAGCTGGGTACATGTATTTGAGCAGATGTTGAAGTGCATACATAAGCTCGTTCGCGTTCGAATTCAGTTCGACTGCCATCTTCGATAATTCTTCGGATGAGGCGATCTCAAGGAGTCAGTTTGTTCACAGCAACTCAGCTGAAATTTCCTCAAAGAGCTTGGTGAGCAGCGTGACGTCATTGAAAATAGGTCGCAGCTGGTATAACAGCCTGCGCTGCTCAGGCGTCACTTCGATTGTCCACTGCGCCGGAAAAAAAAAACTGCCGGCGAAACCCCTGAAGGCGCAATGAAAGGAATCTTGTCGACACCTAAATCTGAACTATTACAGACACGCAACTTACAGCGGTCCTCCAAAAGCTGCGTTCCAAACGGCATTGTCACGCAGAAGGACGCTGTGTGTGGCTTTGACAGAGCGCGGAGGTTCGGGTGTCAATACCTGTCGAGAGTATGGCGTAGATAGGATAAAGGACTGCGCATAGGGTGCCCTGATAACACCGGCGCGGGCTATTTTCTTTTTAATTCTTTTTCCTCCCATCCTATTCTTTGCTCCTGACATTCCACTCTAGCTGCGTGCACTAATTGAAGCTCCTCCTTACACTCACTAGGCTGTAATTCACAGTGCCCATATTGATTCATTCAACTTAAAAGACGGTCGTCAAATCTCGGAAATTCTGACGAAATTAAGCAAACAGGCAAATATTCACATTTGGAAAACGAACCACATACTTGTCGACCTCCTGAAGCGTCCAGGATCCCTTCACGCGCAGTTGCGGTAGGCTTGACACATTCCTGAACGTGCTGACAGATGGCTGTCCTCGTGGTTCGATGGGCCGCACACCCTGGAGACTCGGCATATTCAAGGTGCAGCGTTGTTCTCGTCAGCTGGCGATAAACATGACAGATTCATACAAGGTTAACGATACCTTTTCTCTGACGACTATAATCAGTTTTAGTATCAGTCATTCTGCGCAGTTTTCAAACTGCTCAAAACAGGCGCAAACAAAAATAATCTGGTCATTAAGCTCCGCCTTAAGGGTACGAGGCGATAGCGTTAATAAAATAATTCCCATTCTTGAGAATTATAGCCATTGCCTTGCGTGCATGCAAGAGTCCATTGAAACCCTAACTTCGCGGAATTGCACTTTACAGTCGCGACTTGACGAGCTTGAGGACAGGTCTGGACGGGACAACTTACTTTTCCATGGCTTGCCAGACTCTGCAAAAACTTCGGAACAAACGGAAACCATACTGAACACCCTTCTAACCAAAGTTGTTGAGGCACTTCCTAAAAACCCAATTCAGCGTGTCCATTGTCTAGGCGCCCTTTCCGCTGAAACAAACAGACCCATGATAGCCAAATTCAGCAGCTACAAAATTAAAGAACTAATCCTATCGCATCGCAGCGACTTCCAAGAGCATAACGTTACAGTAAGTGAAGATTTCTCGCCCTCTAGTCGACTCGCCGGCTGGAAACTTATCCAGCTTGGTAAGAGTCAGCCAGGATCACCCAAATTTCGTCTCCGGTACAACAAGTTAGTTTTAAATAAAAAATCTCTCATGTAAAATTCAACTACAGGCTGTGTCGAAGAAACCGCGCAACAAGGCGATCGCGTTAAGCATGCATTTCATTCAACGCTACATGCTACACCCTAGGAGGGCGTAAGGGGCAGTGGTCTTATCATATGGCGCACCCATTCTGTACACTAACCTCAGAGGTGTCTCAAATAAGCAAACGACTCTTTCGTCGGCAATCGACACCTGCTCTGCGAAAATTATCGCACTAACTGAAACTTGGCTGTCATCACAGGCTCGTGATAACGAAGCGCTAACCAGCGCTAACCAGTTTGTAACATATATTTATTTGACCGCACTTGCAGACGCGGAGAGGGCGTTCGTTTAGCTGTATCGAAAAACCTACCGTCATCTTGCGTCTATACTAACAGCGTTTTAGAAACTGTTTCGCTTCGACTACTCTTGACCTTAAGAAAATTATAATCGGAGTATGTTATCGTCATTCCTCTGCGGAGCGCAAGTTCATAAGTGACCTTCATGATGAAATTAACATATTAAGCACTAGATTTCCTTCAGCTACATTGTTTTAACTCGAAGACTTTAAATCTTCCTAACATAAGATGGGATTCCTAGCCTCCTTCCGTATCTCTCTTTTCTTCCGTTTCCAGTGAATTTCTAGATTTATGCTCCATTTTTCACTTACTCAATTAGCCACCCAAGCTACCAGATCATCCGCTAATACCACCAACTTCTTGGATTTGATACTAACCAATCGTTCCGACATTGATTCCGCCATTACTTATATGACCAGCATAAGCGATCACTCTTTGCTGAATTTCAACATTAAGCCCGCCAAAAAGAAAAAGACCATTCACGACTATAACAGAGCAAACTTTGGCGCAATTATTAACGAATTATCATCATTTATGAAAATCTTCTTCAGGAATTTGATGATCGATCTGTACAAGCCAACTGGGATATGTTTGCTGCAAGAATTCACGAACTAATTGATAAGTACATTCCTACCAGCACCATCATTTCTAACCCGCAGGCCCCATGGTACACAGCCCATATCAAACGCCCATCAAACAGGAAGAAGCGCCTATATCGCACCGCTAAACTGTCTACCAGTAGGTGTCATTGGGTCGCGTATAAAGCAGCAGCTAACGCTTACATAACGGCAATAAAACAAGCAAAACAGAAAGTTTCTTTCTATCACCATACCATCCATGCTATCATCGAACATTCAAAAATTCTGGCACATTATCAGCCCACCAACTGACGAATCAATCACTTTGATAGACGAGTCAGGGGATCCTATACCGAGCAATTCATGTGCTTCGGTCCTTAACAGAGCCATTGTAAAGAACTTTTCCCATACTGCAAGCGTTAACCTTCCTGCCGCCCACCGGTATAATTATGTAGTTATGCCTCCTATACACTTTGACTCATCAGGAATTGCTAAACTAATTGAAGTCCTAAAAATTCAGTCATCACCTGGGCAAGACTGCATTAATGCCAAATTTAAAAAAAAATTCATTTACCTGTACTTCTATCATACTAACCAAGATTTTTCGGCAATCTCTTGATACCTCAACATTGCCCACACAATGAAAAATCGGGAAGGTGGTTTCTTTTTTCAAATCAGGAATTATCGTCCCATCTGGCTGACCAGTACTTGCCGCAAATTATTAGAACACGTAATTTTCACAAACCTTGTTAATTTTCTTGAGACTTGCTTTCTTCACACCCGCACAGCACGGTTTTCGGAAATCATATTCATGCGAAACCCAACTTGTCTGCTTTACTAACAAGCTCCACCTTATATTAGACAGCGCCTCTGAAGCGGACCTCATTTTCCTCAACTGTTCTAATGCCTTCGACAAGGTATGTCACCCTTTATTACTTTTTAGACTAAAACAACTGAACATTGATCATAACGTTTTGAAATGGATCGAATAATTTCTTCATAACCGAACACAATTTGTTTCCACTAACAACTACGATTCACCTTTCAGTGACGTTTACTCAGGAGTGGCTCAAGGGTAAGTCATTGGACCGCTTCTGTTTCTCATTTACATCAATGATCTTCCTTCCAAAGTAGCATCTAACATTCATCTCTTTGCTGATTACTGCGTTGTTTTTTCGCGAAATAATATCACCCGAAGACGCTAACCTTCCTCAGACCGATCTTATATATATTATTACTACTTGGTGCAATGATTGGCTCATGGACGTAAACACTGAAAAATGTAAATTTATGCGAATATCCCTACATGTAACAAACCTTCCAGGTACTACTTAAATAACATCCCCTCAGAATCTGTCACTACGTATAAATACTTGGGCGTCCACATTTCTGCTGACCTCTCCTGGTCTCACCACATCGAGTACATTATAAACAACTCTAATTACATGTTGGGCTACGTACGCCAAAACTTTACGAAAACCCTGTCTTCTCTTAAATATTGCTTTACAAAACGCTGATTCGTTCAAAACTGGAATATGCAGCTCCTATATGGGATCCCCACTACGAAAAGCTATTAGCTTTGCTGGAGATGGTCCAAAATAATTCTGCGCGTTTTATTTTATCTAACTTTAATCGTGGCGCAAGTGTAACCAGCATGAAAACTTACCTCTCTTTACAGCCTTTAGCATGCCGCAGAAAAATAAATCGCCTCAGTCTTTTTCATAAATTGTACCATCATTCCACTCTACGGAACGCACTCATTGCTTCTCCCCACTATGTTTCAAGCCGCACTGATTATCGCCACAAGGTTGGAATTTGAACATTTCACCCCTTATCAGCATTTCATTCCTTCTCGCCTCGTGCTTCACGTGAATGCATAACCTTCCTGCTGAAATTATCGACATCAATTACAACCAGCATTTTAGCAACGCAATAGCTAACATTGTATAAATCGCAGAAATTTCTTGTAATACTCATTTCCTTGTCTGTGTATTTTTGTATCCACTCCCCTCTTTAATGCCTCTGGCCTTTAGAGTTCAACAAATGAAGTGAAATGAAATATGCGGAATCAATTATTCTAAAATTTACATTCACAGATCCCTGGCTGTCCTCATACAACTCCTGGCGAAGTGGTGCAGCGGTTTAGCGATGCGCCACTGCCCTGCGTGGTAGGGGCTGCCACCGGTAGGGCTCGTGGGACCCAGTTGCTCTTCCCGAGTAACATCTGAAGACCAATCAATTTACCTGCCGTCTGCCACGGTGAGTAGTTCACCATCCGGTGACCAGGTTGCGTGACGGCACAAGGTCATGTGACCTAGGTGACCCACTTGCCATTCATGTAGCCAACCCTGGTTGCCTCTAAGGGGATTTGCTCGTGGACTTTCTGCAGACAGTCAACAACGCAAGACGACGACGGATTTTTCTGCGACACGGACACTTTAGCACTGTCGCGTTAAAACATGAAATAGTTAACACGTTGCAAACTCTACACACACAGATAAATGACTGAAGAAGTAACGATCACCGGTTTGCGCTTTGTATCTGTTAGCTCAATTATTCAGATGCCGCAGTCACAGGAAACAGCGGTACCTTTCTAGGTGCATTATCTGGAGAATATCTACATCCACCAGCTGGCAAGACGACCAGGGCTCCCGTCTCTTTCTCCTCAAACACCGCTCATCGTAGGTCGGCACATGGTGCGCTGTGGACGTGAGCACACATTGCAGGAACGTATTTAAGTGTAGTTCAATGACGTAACACGTGAGCCAGGGATTTAATTACTTTTCCACAGTCCACTTCTTGAAATTACTTTCACGAATAGGGCGGGAGCAAATGCTGGCGGAGGTAAACAGTGCAGCGCAAAGCTGAGTCCCTGACACGCACTGGGCGTTCGCGCAGCAAAATCGTTCCTGCTGATTTTATTGCTCCAAGCCAGAGTCAGCGCTCCTATCTAACTCGGTGGTCTAGCGTTCGGAGGTGGTACATACCAGCAACGCTGGTTAAAGAAAGCAGGGAGAAGCACTCGAATAGTCGTTAATGCAATGCTGCGATTCCGTGATTCATGCCTTAATTTCCTCTGGCGATACGCCTATGTGCGATCCTATGCTATATCAGCCACAATGGCTCTGCGCTCTCTTTCTGAGCTGGAGCACCCATGCTCGAACCCGACCGCCGAGGTGCCATAATGGAGCGAAGAATAATAATAATAATAATTGGAAAAGGAAATGGCGCAATATCTGTCTCACATATCAGCGGACACCTGAACGGCGCCGTAAAGGAAGGGATAGAGGAAACATTAATAGAAGAGAGGAAGAAAGCCGCAATAATTTCGACCACCTGGAGATAATTAACGTGCACTGACATTGCACAGCACACGAGCGTCTTTGCGTTTCGATGTCGAAATTATTCCGGAGCCTTCCAGTGTGGCACCTTCTTTCTTCTTTCACTCGCACCTTGCTCCCTTTCCTTAAGCCCGGTCGAAGTGAGATAGTTACTGCGCCAGTTCTACAAAATCCACTAATTTATGCTAGTGTTATATATGGCCACATGCGACTCACTACCATTTGGAAAGAAACTAGCAGGAAGCTTACCGCATATAATTAGAATTCGTCGAAACCTTTGTAGCAAGTAACTATTGAACGTTCGGGCCTTTGACGTCGGCGGCAGGTAAAATTTCTGAACGCGGTTTGGTTCGGTTTGGTTTTTTGGCGGGAAAGGAAATGGCGCAGTATCTGTCTCATATATCGGCGGACACCTGAACCGCGCCATAAAAGAAGGGATAAAGGAGGGAGGGAAACAAGAAAGGAAGAAAGAGGTGCTGTAGTGGAGGACTCCGGAATAATTTCGACCACCCAGGGATCTTTAACGTGCGCTGACATCGCACAGCACACGGGCGCCTTAGCGTACCACCCGCCCCCCGCTACATGCAGAGCGCTGAGCACAAGCCGCTTGGGTTGCCTCAATCCATATGAATCGATGCACCCTCGACCCGCCGCGGTGGCTCTGAGCTTAAAGCGCTCGGCTACTGATCCGGAGTACTCCGGTTCGAACCCGACCGCTGCGGCCGCGTTTCGATGGACGCGGTACGCTAAGGCGCCCGCGTGCTGTGCGATGCCAGTGCACGTTAAAGATCCCCTGGTGGTCGAAATTATTTCGGAGCCCTCCAGTTCGGCACCTTTTTCTTCCTTTCTTCTCCGAGTCCCTCCTTTATTCCTTCCTTACGGGGCGGTTCAGATGTCCGCTGATATGTGACACAGATACCGCGTCATTTCCTTACCCCCAAAACCAGTTTTCGAGGCGCCCCCGGCGGCCGTGTATCGATGGAGGCGAAACGCATAGACGCCTGTGTGCAATGCGATGTCAGTGCACGTTAAAAACCCCCAGGGGGTCGAAATTACTCCGAAGCCCTCCACTACGGCACCTCTTTCTTCCTTTCTTCTTTCACTACCTCCTTTACCATTTCCCTTACGGCCCGGTTCATGTGTCCGCCGATATGTGAGACAGATGCTGTGCAATTTCTTTTCCCCATAAAAACAATTTTCATTTTCATTTTTACCCTAGAGCAGCTCTCTCGCAAGCGCAGTGCACAGCCACTTAGCGCTAACCACCATTCATCACAAAGCTCACGCGAATGACGTAGCTAATATCAGCGCAACTTCCTTTTCGGAAATGCTGTTCAGTGCTGTTCAGCAGTGATGGTGTAGAGTATTAATACCCTTGTGCTTGATCCGAACAGCGTTCGAGAATTAGCTCGTCCCAGCCGCTGCGTCCAGAGCGCGGGCATCTCCATTAAGTTATCGACTGATTCTACCAGTGCGCAGTGCACAGCGCCGTTCCAACTGTCAGTAAGTCAGTGTTGTCTAGCCATTCTGCTTAATGCGTTTCTTTCTTGCATATGTCCATTTCACCACCCCACAGATCCCACCATGGCCGGCAAATATCCTACCGTCGCAGGGCGCACTCGCGTCCAGTCCGGCCTTGATCATGCTCACTTCGCTTTCATAATTTCTCTCTCCCTTCGGCATGCTTTAACTTTTCGCATCCTTGCCCTTGGTAAAAATGCGGGCACAGGGCGTAGTTGTGTAACGATAAATACCGCCTGTATACTCTATGATATCAGAGTATGAGAAACTCCCGTTACTTAAACTTACTTGAAGCACTCCCTTACGGCACCTGTTTCACTCTTCTTTCACTACCTCGATAATCGATTCCCTAAGGGCGCGGTTGAGGTGTCCATCGAGAAGCGAGACGGTTACTGCTCTTTTCATGTTCAAAAATCCCGCTGCGCTGTCTCAAGTGGTTTAGAGCGCTGGGCTACTGAGGAAGACTACCGGGCTCAGAATTGGAGATGAGAGCGAGCGCAATGGCCGCTTCCTCTGCAATTTCAGGCCTCCCATGTAACGAGAAAGTCCACTTCCTCGCCCGAGGTCTCACTTGGACCTTGGAGGTCTTGGAAGTACCTGCAGGTCTCACTAGGAGTTGTACCTCCTCTGCCATCCCAGGTGCTTCTGCTTGAGTTCCGAGATATTCTTTCCGACTACCGAGATACCCGCGTTTACGCACCGCCGGCTCCCTCCCTAACCTTAACCGAGGCCTTTCAGTGGTGCCGACTCCAGACCCCATACTTCTCCCTACACTATTCTCCTTCATGCCCGCTACACCTATCAATTCCTTTCCTCCTGTAAGCTCTGCGGGAAACCGGGAGACTTAATTCACGTCCTCCTCACATGTCTTACCTTCCCACACTCTCAATCCCGAACAACGGCGGAGTGATACTGGGAGACTCTCCTGGCCAGCTCCGCTGCTGCTGACCAGCACCACATAATTACCGACGCCCTGAAGTGGATCCTTTGCCCTGTAACGTCAGCCCCCTATGGGTTGCCACGTGCCATTTTAGGGGGTTTGCACCCGTCTGTATGTCTTTGCAATAAATGTTTTCCACTACCACCACCCGGCTCAGACGGCGGCCGCGCCATGCAGCCGCCGTTAAATGGAGTTAAAGCGCGAAAGGCGTCTGACTTCTGTGCGACGTCAGTGCACATTAGGTCTTCAAAATTATTCGGGAGCCCACGAATAACCCACCCCTTTCTCCTTTTCGTCTCTCACTTCCACCTCTACGGTTGGTTGAGATGTCGAGCGAGATGTGAGTTGCTGCGCCTTTCCTTTCCTGAAAACCACTTTTGTAGCGGGGGCTACACTAGGCTACCAGTCGAGCATTTCGCGGTACAGGCGAGACGCCAGTTGCGCGCATGCGCTGTTCCCATGGCAACCGGAGAAAAGCAGTGGGTGCGCCGCGCGCTTTCCTGTACATGGGAGAGGCCAGTTGTGCGTGTGCGCCCTTACCATGGCAACCGGAGAGGAGCAGTGGGTGCGCCGCACGCTTCGTCGCCGCCGTCGCCGCGGCCGCGCGCCGGCTCCACCGTCGAAGCTGAATGTGACGTCACGCGGATGAGCAGTTGTGCGCACGCGCCGATACTATAGTAACCAGAGAGACCCCACACCTGGGCCGCGTTCATCAGAACCGCCTTGCCGCACGCCGCTCTATTACCCGAACCGCGCGTCGTCGCATGTGCAGCATTGCGTATAAAAGACGGAGATGTAATCGGTGGCTGTATCGCAACGCTTGATATGGATGCACAGAAGGAGAGTCCAGCCGCTGCTAAACGGCGGTATGGACAAGAGAACAATAACACTTCTGATCCTGAGGTTGTCGCCTGGCAGTTGGCTACTCAACAAACAGAAAATGAGCGTCAGAAGGCGTGGAGAGCAGCGGAGACGCCTGAACAGAGAGAGGAACCACTTGCCAAACGGACACGCCAGACTGCCGAGCGTAATAGACACCGCATAACCGCCGACATGGAGCCTATGGAAGGCGTCAGTCAACGGAAACCAACCGAAGAGGATGTGAAGGCCCGTCGTGTGACTGATCACACCATTGGACTTTCCGAAAGTCCATCTGCGACCCGGACATTTGAAGCAGACTTTGTGAACAATCCGTTTGGACACATTTGTGGTGTGTGCGACAGACTGTGGCCCCAGAAGGGCTTGACACCAGCGATTAATCCAATGTATGACACTTTGCGTTTGGCATTACCACAACAACAAGCTCAGCCAGGAAAACGTACCTCCCACTAAGTATATCCTGGCATAATGGAGCTAAGCCACTGCCAATTTTTTCCCTTAAAATCTAATTTTAAATTTTCAAGTGGGAGAGTTACTGCGCTCTTTGCTTTTCTCAAAACCAGCTTTAAACCTGCCGCAGTAGATCAGTAGTTAGGGAGCTCGGCTACTGATCCGGAGTACCTGGGTTCGAACCCGACCGCGGCGGCTCGGTTTCAATGGAGGCGAAACGCAAAGGCGCCCGTGTGCTGTGCGATGTCAGTGCGCGTTAAATATCCCCATGTGGTCGAAACTACGGCACCTCTTTCTGCCTTTCTTCTCTCAGTCCCAATTTTCACTTCCCTTCCCTTACTGCCCCGCTCGTGTGTCCACCGAGATATGTGTGACAGGCGTCATTTCCTTAAATTCTCCAACGGGCCACGCGTCGCCCCGAACGGGCTTTGGCGTTCCGTGGACTCATTTGCAGTGCTGCAACACGCTGTCGCGTCTCACTGCTAAAGACGAAGCTTAAGCGTCCTTCAAATGTTTTTCGCGGCCCTGTGCTCACTCCTTCCTCTATTCGTTCCACAGTGATGCGGTTGAGGTGTCCGACCCACGCAGCAATGGCTCAGGGATTAGGGCGCTCGGCTGCCGAGCACGAGAACCTGAGTTCTAGCCAGGCCGCAATGACCGCGTTTCGATGGAGCCGAAACGCAAAAGGCGCACGCGTGCTTGGCGATAGTGCGCGTGAAAGACTCCCAGGCGGTCTGAAGTATTCTACATACCTCCAATACGGCACCGACGGCTGCATTTCGATGGAGGCGAAACGCAAAAGGCGCGCGCATGCTTGGCGATATCAGTGCATGTGAAAGACCCCCCAGGCGGTCAATTATTCTGCAGACCTCAAATACGGCAGCTCTTGTTCTTCCTTGTTTCAATCCAAATTTCCTAACTGCCCTCCGAGCGGCCGCGGTGGCTCAGTGGTTATGGCGCTCGGCTGCTGACCCCTAAGACGCGGCTTCGATCCCGGCCGCGGTGGTGGACTTTCGATGGAGGCGAAATTCTAGAGACCCATGTACTGTGCGATATCAGTGCACGTTAAAGAACACTAGGCAGTCGAAATTTTCGGAGACTCACTACGGCGTCCCTCATAGCCCGAGTCGCTTTGAGATGTTAAGCCCCCGTACGCCATAAGCTATCCGCTCTCCATCCCGGCCACGGCGGCCGCGTTTTGATGGAGGCGAAACGCGAAAGACGCCAGTGTGTTGTGCGATGTGAGTGCACGTTAAATATCACCAGGTGGTCCACATTATTCAAGGCCCTCCACTACGGCACCTTCCTTTCTTTTTTCACAATCTCCCTTATCCCTTCCCTTACGGTGTCCACAGAGATGCGTGAGACAGTTGCTGTGTAATTACCTTTCCTGAAAACCAATTTTTTGACTCACGGCGCAAAGAACAGACGTCAAGCCCGCCTGTTCGAGGAACGCAGAGAGGGAATCGAACCAAAGCCGGGATTGAACCCGCATCTTTCGAGTCAGCATCCGAGAGCCATAACCAAAGAACCACCGCAGCGGCTTGGTCCAAACATGTATAATAGCTAAGCAACAAGGCAATAAATCTACAGACATTCAAAATAAATTGCAACGCTGTTACCATCGCGATTCAAAATGCAGGTTGCCTATTAGTTGTTTATTTATTTATTCGGTATGGATTACTGGTATGGGGAATCACAACGCAAACAAAAGAAGAATATTTCTAATGCAAAAAAGCGCAATATAATCTACAGAAAAGGTTTCATTACTGAGCGCACGAAAGAGTATTTCGTAAATTGGAGTGTTGTCTCCATTGAGCAAACATAATAAAAAGCTTTTAACCCACGTTCAAACACTTATTAAAAGAGCAAAAAATTTCAAAGAAACCTTTCTAGCCCACTCTAGTTGTGGTTACGTGGCAGAAGTACTAGCTGTTGGGCTATTGGTTCATAATAACTTTAAATGGCCCCAGGTAACGAAAAGAGGAAGGCAGAAAGATAGAACGAGGCCTTTCTATTTTTCTGTCTTTCTGTGTTGGTTCCCTTGCGCCATTGAAATTTATTGTAGTTTACGTCATGGGAAATAATATGTTTCGAACATTTGCACCAACTATAGTTTTGAGAGGCTACCTAATATATTACATAACTATCTAAAAATTATTAATTTAGCCCTTAAAAACTATAGCGGCCACAAGTTTCAAAAACGCATAGTCAGCTTACTACTGGAAATGTAAACGAAACACCTTACTCGTTGTCCCATCTGTTCTCCGCCAGGTAGTTACACGCAGAGACCGAACGCTCCGCTAGTGCTACTTTGGACGATTAACAACTGGACGCCCCACTTAATTTGTAGTCAACATAGTGCTGTGCTAGTGTGTTTTTATTGCTCCATCATGAACTAATCACGCGCAAAACCTGGACACATTTCTTATTCTGTAAATAGTTTGTGTATATTACCTCGCCCCCTATTCTCCCTTCTTGTCCCCTCACCTCTTTCATTTCATTTCTCTATTCTGCCTGCTATCCTTTATTTCTGCTTCCCCAGCTCAGCTGCTTCAGTATCGATGACAGATACTAGGGCTAGCAAAAATTCTTTCCTTCCTTTTTATTATTTTAATAAAAACCACTTACTTACAATTTACTTATGGCGCGGTTGCGGTGTCAAGCGAGAAGTGAGATGGCGCACCTTTCATTCCATCAAAAAAAAAAAACTAATTATAAAGCCTGCAAGGTGTGCGATGATTGAAGCAGTTACTGCGCCTTTCTTTTCCTAACAATCAGTTTTCAGTGGGCGCCAAAATTTATTTGCATCGAAGTATTGATGGGTTGTCCGTCTGAAAAAAACGGACTATTTTTTCCTGAAGCCATTGTAAACTAGAACGGAATGTGACACACTGTAGAGGATTTTTAGGTTTCAGCTTGGCAAAAAAGAGGCGCGCATAAGCTATACGCTCGGTATTGATGCAGGCAAATGCGGGCGGCGGGTTTCGACAAGTTGTACTGTGCACTTCATACAGCGGAATTGTAAGACACACAGCTAAAATAAATAAATTGGTTTTTGGGGAAAGGAAATGGCGCAGTATCTGTCTCACATCTCGGCCGACACCTACCCCCCGCCGTGAGGGAAGGGATAAAGGACGGACTGAGAGAAGAAAGGAAGAAAGAAGTGCCGTAGTGGAGGGCTCCGGAGTAATTCCGTCTACCTGGGGATCTTTAACGTGCACTTACATCACACAGCACACGGGCGCCTTTCCGTTTCCCCTCCATCGAAACCCGGCCGCCGCGGTGGGGTTTGAACCCAAGTACTCCGGAAGTAGCCGAGCGCCCCCGCTGCTAGGAAAGACAGGCGGCTGATTCCGTTACCCAATTGGGATTCATTGTACCCGGTAGGCCTCGGCGACATGGTCGGTAGCGTTCGTAGGGTGCCATAATTTTTATACAATTTGTAAATTGTGGAGTTTAAAGTCTTGAAGCGAGATATGAGATATTAGGGACACCATAGTGCAAGGCTGCGGAAGTATTCAGACCATCTAGCGTTCGTTAACGAGCGCCGTCATCGGACGGCAGAAGTCATTGGACGGCAGAGGGCATGATGTTGCTATCTTTTGAAGCAATGGTAAATCAGCTTCGGGTAACACAAGATAAACTGCCACTCACCTGAGACAAAGGGTGTACAGTGGATTCTTTGCCAAAAACGCCAGCGATGGTTTCTCCGTCTTGCCCCGCAAGAAGTGAGGACACGTCCACGTTCTGATGCGCGCGCCCATTGGAACGCCTCCCTACATACGAGCACCG
The DNA here is from genome assembly GCA_030143305.2 of Amblyomma americanum. Taxonomy (NCBI): domain Eukaryota; kingdom Metazoa; phylum Arthropoda; class Arachnida; order Ixodida; family Ixodidae; genus Amblyomma; species Amblyomma americanum. Next base: position 206,828 of record JARKHS020035582.1, read on the forward strand.
CACGAGCGGCGCTCTGGTCCTGCCGCCTAACGAATCGGGGCGCAACCGCAGAAAGCCGACAGCTTTCCTTGCTTAAGTATAGAGGGCGTCAGTGCCGTATAATCCTTCGCTTAGAGAACGCTCAGTGGGAGTTCGTGGCCGCATCCGTATTTTGGCGGTAGTGCGGCATATGGGGTGTCAACTTCGCTCAACATTTCACGAGTTCTTGAATTTTAAAACATGCTGAGTTTCAGAAGCTCTAGGATGATTGACTAGAGCCAATAGCTGATTTTTTTGTTCATTTCATATCTTGCCAATCCCCTAACGTCACCCGAGACCTTTTTATTCCTTCATCAAAAATAATAATAATAATTGGTTTTTGGGGAAAGAAAATGGCGCAGTATCTGTCTCATATATCGTTGGACACCTGAACCACGCCGTAAGGGAAGGGATAAAGGAGAGAGTGAAAGAAGAAAGGAAGAAGAGGTGCCGTAGTGGAGGGCTCCGGAATAATTTCGACCACCTGGGGATCTTTAACGTGCACAGACATCGCACAGCACACGGGCGCCTCAGCGTTTTTCCTCCATAAAAACGCAGCCGCCGCGGTCGGGTTCGAACCCGGGAACTCCGGATCAGTAGTCGAGCGCCCTAACCACTGAGCCACCGCGGCGGGATTTTCTTCAAAAAGAAAATTTGTTTTTAGGACAGGAAGTGACGCAGTAACTGTCTCGCATATCTCTGTGGACACCCGAACCGTCTCAATGTTGGTTCGGGTGTCCACGATATGTGCGAAACAATTTCTGCGTCCCTTACTGTCATCAAGACCAATTTTCTTTTTCAAGCGCGCACTAGGACTCCCCACATCCACACTAACGAAAAATGCGAAAGGAATGGGAATCCGCAATAGATGACAGGAACTAACTGGGGTGGTAAGAATCACGCAGCTAGAAAGATTGAGCCAGACAAAAACGTGGAGAACCATCCTCGGGTGGATAGGCCTCCAACCACACCGAGGCCAACACGAAAAAAAAAGACATTCCCCTATACAAGAGGAAATATTTATCGATCCCACCTGTACCGAGAAACATGCACCTGATACACAACGAACGCAGGGAACGCAGAGCATGAACCATGGCCCAAAATATCGAAAACAATACAGCCGAGGACCCGCCGCGGTGGCTCAGTGGTTAGGGCGCTCGACTACTGATCCGGAGTTCCCGGGTTCGAACCCGACCGCGGCGGCTGCGTTTTTACGGAGGAAAAACGCTAAGACGCCCGTGTGCTGTGCGATGTCAGTGCACGTGAAAATCCCCAGACGGTCGAAATTATTCCGGAGCCCTCCACTACGGCACCTTCTTCTTCCTTTCCTCTTTCACTCCCTCCCTTATCCCTTCCCTTACGGCGCGGTTCAGGTGTCCAACGATATATGAGAGAGATACTGCGCCATTTCCTTTCTCCAAAACGAATTATTATTATTAATATTATTATTATTATTATTATTATTATTATTATTACTAATTTTGCGAAAGGCAGAATTTCAGAGGAAGCCACACGCATCCTCTCGCCCAACCCAAATGATTGAAAAATATTAATCATATGGATACCGGCGCACGAATTTATCCCTAGCAACTAGGCTGCACACGCGCTCGCTCGATATGTCTGCTACTGAGGGGCCGTAGAACAACAAGGATGCAAGAGAATGAAAGATAGCATCATTACATACCACGAACTTACCGAACACTGTGAATTACATAGAAGGATATTCTACCCCCCGATCGGTCTCTCTCTTATAATTGGGACGCGCATTTGGAGGCGTTTGCAAGCTAAAAATTATATCTGCCCAGTCCGCGTCTACCTGACATAAGGCCGGCGATGAAAACGATTATAAATTTAAAAAATTGCAGTGGAAGGGGTACTCTTGATCACTTAATTTAGGAATTCGCCGATTCTCCGGGCGCCGGCTTAAACATCAACAGCACAGAAACCTGGGAAGTTTCGCTGCAGAATGAGGACCCTGCCATCTAGCAGCAAGCCACCCGCCTGGCGGCTGAGGCCCTGAAGAAAGAATGCAACTTCACTAGTCATTAGTCTGCGGAGCATCCCCTACGCGCGTGCCAGGACAGCGTGCCGGGACCGGGGATTTGGGGGCTCCTTCTCGGTGGACCAATGAAGTTTTCATTCATTCATTCATTCATTCATTCATTCATTCATTCATTCATTCATTCATTCATTCATTCATACCCGAACCGCGCCGTAAGGGAAGGGATAAAGGAGGGAGTGAAAGAAGAAAGGAAGAAAGAGGAGCCGTAGTGGAGGGCTGCGGAATAATTTCGACCCCCTGGGGATCTTTGACGTGCACTGACATCGCACAGCAAACGGGCGCATTAGCGTTTCGCCTCCTTCGAAACGCGGCCGCCGCGCAGCTGAGTAGCCGAGCGCCCTATCCACTGAGCCGCCGTAGCGTGTTTTCTGTTTCCCCATCCGCCAAAAAGAGGCGTTAGGCAAATAGAAGGCGTTAGGCGCAAAGCCCGATGCTGCTCACAATTGCGATGAAAGTCAATGAAAGAGTTTTGTGTTAAATATTACAGTTTTATCGAAGCCCATCGACCCAGTACTTAAGAAGAGTAAATTCAAAGATGGTTCTTTGCGTTTCTTCGGAGGGCGACAGGACCTCTCCAAACGTGAATTTGACGGTGTTGAAGGAGCAGACGATGATTGGTGCCAGATGATGAAGAGAAAGAGAAAATATATTTACAGTATGTACAAGGGCAAACTGCGTTACAAGTTGAGTCACACAGACGGTCAAACTGTAACTTAAAGGAAAAGATCTCACACAGAGAAACTCGACAAGCCCTTACTCATCGACCCGAGGTTAGAGTCTAGGTCTGTACAATTACGTGCCACTGCACGCAGCCTCTAGCTCAACTAGCCAAGACTGCTCTCCAATGATTTTAAATGCAATTTTAAAGCTTTTGCAAACAAAGAAGTTAGGGCAGGCATATTTCGAGGCCCGCCTCAAGCTTCGATAACCAATGGAGGTAGGCACAGCCCCTGAAAGTTGGGCCCAACTTCGAGCCCAGGGCTTGGCTAAAAATAAAAAGAAACACATACAAAAACGTTATGAAAACCGTCTCCCGGGGGGGGGGGGGGGGGTGTTCTCGCCCTTATTGCTTCATGCTTTCCCCTTCCCTGCAGCACCCGCGCGTCGCCTCTCGAAGGATGAAAAGTCGTTTTTCAGCTAATTGGCGGGACCACTGATCCACTGGCTCGCCGCAGGAATGTCAGACGGCGGAGAACCGCGACGCTTCGGTGCCATCGAGAATGCCAAAAAAAATAAAAATAAAAGGGAGCCCATCGCGGAATGCGAGGTGGTCCGCATTCTGCCGCAGTGGGAATGCTGCCTAAGACCAAGCGGCACCATGTCCTCGTTGTGTGCGCCTCGCATGCTTTCCTGGTGCTCTTAACAAAGCCAGGTGTCTTCGGCCGTCACAGAGGTGCTGTCAAGCAGCGAGTGCCTCCTGCGCCTTTGCCACTGCATGCGAGGGGGGGGGGGGGGGGGGAGCACGTGGGTGGAGGGGAGCTCGGTGCTTCACTGAGAGCTCTCCACGTAGACCTGAGGCCCGCAGTGGCCGCAAGCTAAGGGAATAAAAAAAATGTACGCGTAGATGAAGCGCGGCCTTACAAGTTTATTCGGAGATTAGAGAATAGCTGAATCATGTTAACTAGTAACCTGGTTAACCAATATCGGGTAGTTAACTTTTTACTATTACTTTCACGCACCTTTTTGCAAGTAGAGATATGTAGGTGGCCGTTCGAGCAACCCTATCAGTGCATTAAAGGGACACTGAGGAGAAATTGCAGTTGGCTTGTATCGATAGGATAGCAGCTCCTGATCAGAAAAACGCCACTCTTACTGAAAACAAAGCTCTTGTAATGTAGAAAATAGCAAGAACCAAAATACAGGTGTCGCCGCCACAGGCCAATCTCGCAAGTACAAGCGTGATGACTTGCTAGGACAAGAGGCGCCACCTTGGAGGAAATTTCCTTACTTCATGGAAGCCCCGAATCTCTGAGGCTGGCAAAGGAAGGTTGTGCACCGCACCGCTAGCATCCAGAAATCACGGAGTCTGCGTTTATGACACGTATCACGTCACTGCGTTCTGAGACGTCATAAAAGTTGCCGTGGCATCATAAGAGTTCCCTGAGTTTGAATCAGAGCGGCGGGAAAAACTTTTTCATCTTCGAATCCAAATTTCTTTGAAATAAATGCATCTTTCGCGCCCGGACAAGCTGCAACAAAGCCATGAAATGCCGAACTATCAGATTTCGCTAACAAAAAAAAAATGATAGAGTTCTCCTCAGTGTCCCTTTAAGAGTTTCAAAAACGGAATGACCAACGCAGCTTTCGCTCAAAAAATTTTGGCCATTTTGTGTCCTGAGATGTATATTCTCGAAAAGCGCCCGTCTCTGCAGTGCGCAGTCAACATCCATCTGTACACGTCACTTTGTAGGGCAAGTGTCTTGCGGACTTGTCTGTCCAGCCGGGGCTGCTGTGCTCACCGCTACTCGCTGCTGCACCCCACAAGGGAGAGAAGAGGTTAGGCTGAAGCGGAAAGAAACAAAAAATTAAAAAAGAATTCAGATTGAGTTTGCATTCAAAAAGCAGCCATAAGAGAGAAACAACAATCAAAATATGTAAAATACAGATAAAACGCACTCACCTCTAAATTCATGCGAGAAGAACAAGAAATTCTGACCCATGTCTAAAGGACCCAATAAACATTGAATTGAGATTGAAGACACCTTTAAAGCAACTATAAAAAATAATGGTACTGCTAGAAAACGTGTAGGGAAAATCGATTTTCACATCGTTGACGTCCTAAACCAGTCTTATATTTCGTGTAATGTCCGAATAGAAAGGCGTTTCTTCGTCAAGAAAGTTGTAAGAGTGGGCGACCGAATGCCTTTTCCAGACGTAGTAAAAAAAGGTCTAGAAACGAGAAATGGCAAGTCCCCTAGTCTACAATTCCAGGTTGTTTAAAAAATGTTTGCAATGAGATCTGCAGCACTCATTTTGCAACTGCGATATTTGTTTGTTTTGCTGAGCGAGAGAGTTGCACTGTTGAAATGTATGCCCGCATGAAGCTTGCACTGTGCTCTGCGCAACAACCCTGCTGCACGCTGCATGCTTGATATTTGCATCTACTGCTGCTATTCCGCGCAAACGAAAACAAATAATACTTTTTATTATGGTAAATGAAAGATCACACTCAAAACAAACAGCGCAAGCAGCACCTAAGCTGGTTACACTGAAAGGGTTAGCGAAGAAATAAGAGTATACCTGAAAGCAACCATATCGCCAGCATCTCGTGCTGATGAATCATGGTAAAAAAAGAAAACGGCATACGCAGCCAAGAACCATTCTGAAATCTCCTTAGATGCGTTACATTAATTCAGCCGCGCTGGCATGCGCATGAATACCTGTGCCTGTTATATCGTGAAACATTCCTTTTAAAGTTCCTTGGCGGCAGCCCAAAAAAACAATAAAATAAAAAATTGGCACGCACACTTCCCAGACAACACTGAAATATCCTGAGGACATACTGAGGATGTTTTTTTGAGGACATTCTTTATCCTCAGGACATCCTCAAATGGTCCTCAAAATGTACTAGAAAGGTCCTCATGTCCGGCCTCAGGACATCCTCAGAATAGCCTCAAAAGGACAATTTCTGATGTTTTGAGTACATTCTGAGGAGGTTATAACTGGTCAAGCTGCATAAAAAAACGCAAAAAATTTGTGCAAATAATTTATTCATTAAATTCCTCAGCTGCTTGCTGCCATTTGGTGTTATCCCGGTGTGCTTCACGGGCTCCTTTACTGCTCTTCTGAGCTGCGACTGTCTTCTGTGGTGCCTACAGAAATAGAGATGGAAAATCAGAGATGGAATATGCATTTATGAGGACACACATTTACAAAACCAAAACAAACATAGTAGAACACCGGAGCACAGGCAAATCATGTTATTATTTTGCATGTTGTGCATCCAAAAAGGAAATAATTCATGCAAATAATAAATACTTGCACATAAGTAAAGTGTATATTTGGGAAGAAAAGGCACACAAACATCCAGCCATATCAAGGTGTGTTGTTGGGCAAGCTGGTGAGATATTCAGAGGGAAAACAGTGCAAAAGAAAACACACAGGACAAGAAAGACAGACAAACTCGAGCGCTGACTAACAACTGAGTGTATTTAGTGCGAGAGCGAAATAAATACTTGGAAAAAATGACAAATGCGCAGGCGCAGGAAAGGAAAAAAAACAGCCATAGGTGAACTGGTCAGTCGATCATTTCGTTAAGCTATTCACTCCCTTCCTCTTTACATTTATGTTTTCATAAAAGGACTCCGCACCAAAACAGGCAGCAAACAATACAAGACAAGCGCTTGTTCCTTCTCTCTTACTGCATGCTGTCTGTTTTGGCACTAGGTCCTTTTACGAAAATATGCACAAACTAGCCCCTCAGCAAGCATTACATTTCTGTTTCACACATTTCCTAAAGTAAATAGAGAATTTCTCGTCTTTTGTGTACAAATGCCCCACTGACATGAACCAGAAAACTGAGAAAACCCTCAGTAAAATTTAATAAAATCCCGCCGATAATTCTGTAGCACACATAAATAGTACTGGCCAAGTTGAAATGCAATGATGAGAGATACTGCTTGAAAGCATCCATTTGGAGTTGGAAAAAGATAACATGCCACCCGCCATAGAAAAAGCCTTCAGCTTCTGCCACTGTGGCATAAACTCATGGTTTATACAGTCAGTTATGCTGATATTTCTGAATGAAGGAGGGGAAAAATAATGGCATCGCGTTTAAAAAAGAGTTTCAAAGCTTTGCGTGAAACATTCTCTAGTGGCCAGGCACGCAGACTAGACAGTTGTGATGCTCTGTATATGCCAAGCATTGATGATCGGCATGGAGAGGAGTACAGGTCCTCGAGCTGAATGAACTTTCTTCCTACAACGCAAGGTGCTCCAGTTGGCAGATGTGCAAAGTTCTCGATGACAATTATAGATCCATCTTGCAGAATGCAGCAGCTGTCCTCTTGCCAGGGGCAAGGACTACACTGCCTGGCAGCTTCACTTTTTTGAACTAAGGCCCTTGACATGGAGCAATAAGGGGCCCAGACTCATGTTGTCCAGTGAGCAGTGGGAAGTTTGGCATCTGCTGAGCCTCCTTCAGTACAGCTCCTTGCTGTGATAGTCTGTTAGAGAGCTGCTCAAGTGGTCGCTCTGGTTTTCGGAGCAGTCTTTTCAGAGCAAACATGTGGTTCTCAAATGGGAACGCACTCCATGAATCCAATGGCCCCAGGTGCTCAACATCGGATGCCAGATGGCATAGTCCATGCACATTGTGCGAAGCATGCTCCTTGCCATATATCTTCGTAAAGCCTTTAACAAAATGGTTCAGAAGCTGCCCTGCATACTGCACTTCACTTTTTGTGCCATTAGGCATTGAAAGAATGGTAATAGCAACATGCAAAGCTAGAAAATTCTCATACATCTGTGATGGAAGAAGCGATGACAGGAGCACGGGTCCCCCATACAGCAAAAAGAAACGAAACTCTGTGGCCTTCCAGCGATCCAGATCTGTGAGGCTACGAGGCTTTCGGTTAAGTTCACAAGGAACAAACGGTGCGGCCTTGACATTTTTCACTGACAGTTCAATGCGGACTTTGCTGCCAAGCCTTATAGCTTTCGGGCCACGGAAATTTGTGCACCACGCCTAGGCAAACGAGGTGCATATAATCTAGCGGGACATTCCTCACAATGTCTATTGGCAGCTGCTCTACAATACTGATTCCAGTATGATACTGCTCCTGCGACCTCTGCCTAAAACTGCAGTCAGTTCTCAGCTCACTGCTAATGTTTGGAAAACAGACTCTTCCTTCAATGTACGCACCCTTAACGGTGCACTTCGTGCAGCTGTAATAGCCCGTGTGGTTTCTGACTCACAAAACAAATGCCTTTGCAGGCGCATCACACACAATGGCTTTTAGCTTTACAGGTATTGTGAAAGCTTCAACAGCAATTCCTGTAGATAAAAGAACATTTAGCTCTTCAACAAAGCTGTATAGGAACTCATTTGCATCTCTCGGCTTGCTGTCACCGAAGAAAACACTCGTCACAAATGGTGCCGCATGCTTGAGGTTGCTTATGCGGCCGAGAATTGTCCAAAACTGGCCTCTAGAACTTTTCGATAATGGTAGGCCATCAATATGAAAAGTCAGATTCAGTTCCGGCGGCAGGTCTCGACACTGTCCCAGGATTTCCCGTATTCCTGCTTCTACACCGAAGTGGCGGTACTGGCCTTCCGAAATTTCGGAAAGTTCATTCGATTTTTTCGGTGTCTGTAGCAGCGCTCTCGCCGATGATGGGAGAGAAGAAAAACACTTGTGGCTGCGGAGCACTTTCAAAAGTGACGTGACAGCAGCATGCGACGACCCAGACTCCACTGCCCAAGTTTGAAGCTGGTGGCGGAAAGTCGCTACGTCCTCGTCAGCGCGTTCATGATCGGCTTCGTAATCAAACCTGCCGTCAACCTGAGGACAAAGGTCCTGATCGGAGCTTAAATCTACAAAAACCGATGAGGTCCCAGCTTCAGCATCTTGACTTGTGGGGTCTGGGGTCGGCACATCCTCAGTATCGGGCACAAAACGTTCGGTCACACACACATCACGCTGAAGCTGGCTGCACTGTTCTGACAATGGATCAGCACCAGCTTCGGCACACGCGGGGAGCTGCAGGCTAACGTCAACCCGTCTTTCCCTAGTGCGGCGAAACTTTCGCGCACGACTTTCCGTTGACATCGTGCAAATCTAAAAGGCGTCACTCACTTTTCTGAGAGGCATCCATCGCGGAATAACACGCACGTGCGAGTAGCGTGCGTGCTTCGCCGTCACAGTGATCGATCACGACGTTGCGGATGCAGGCTTGGCTTGGCTTAAACGAGAAGCGGCAACACACGGTAATGATGATGTTGATCGTGCGATGCGATGTTAAGAGGCAATAAATATTGCTGAACGATTGACTTTGTGAAAAAGAACATTTTTTACTGAAATAAAAAACACTGTAATTTGCCTACCCAGCAACACACACGGGCCCCCGGATTCAAGCCCGCTTCGTGATCGGGCTAAAATCGTGCTCCTTCGCCAAAGGAAAAGCTAGCGGCATTGCGTACAACACGTAGCCTTGCATGAAGGAAAACGATTTGCAGAAGCTTTGATTGTGCGCGATAGCGTCGTCACATGAAAAAACGGCAATCACAACTACGGTAGACCAGAACTCATCGATTTTCTCAGGACATGAACCAGCAGCGATGCGGGTGGCTGAATACGGCGTTGCACGAGCCTTACCGGAACCGCACCTCAAACTTTTTTCTCTGTCGTTGGCACGCAGCAAGCGTTCTCTGGGCTGCAGTTAGAACCAGCGTGCATGCGCGGTAGTCACCTAAAGGCGGTGGTTTCTCTCGTTTCCGCGTGCAGCAATTTGCGGTCTAAGCGCGCTGTCGTTGAAAAAAACTGCATGCATACTGTCAATGGGATAAAACTTCAGAGCGCCGTCGCAGTAATGCATCGCAAATAAAACTTAATGGAAGTAAATGCTTAGAAATCAAATTTCACACACACACACACACACACACACACACACACACACACACACACACACACACACACACACACACACACACACACACACACACACACACACACACACACACACACACACACACACACACACACACACACACACACACATATATATATATATATATATATATATATATATATATATATATATATATATATATATATATATATATAAGCATTATTTTTCTGATAATTTTCATGCATGCGTGTTCACAAACATATGTCCTCAAAATGACATTTTGAGGACCACGAAGCCGCTGGTATGACCTGAGAACATCATTCTGCGAACGTTCTGAGGACAGTCCAACCTGGGACATTATGAGGACATATTGAGGATGTTTTAGAGGCCCCGAGGACGTTTGGACCATTTGAGGACGTCCTCAGGATGTTTGGTGTTGTCTGGGTTAAGACTGCTCACCTGTGCTAATGCGTTCGTAGCGCGCATTGTATTGCTTAGACATCACAACTCGTTGTTTTTTGTTTTTTTTCATTACCAAAATGGCTACACTTAACATCATCACGCTTAACGTGCAAGGGTTTCGCAATGTTATGAAGCAGACCGAGGTGGTCGCTTTCGCTCGTTCATCGGGCTGCGATATCCTCTGCCTGCAAGAAACTAATTTTTTTCGCCTCAGTGACGTGTTGGAATTTAAGCGTAGGTTTGGTATCGATGCTTTCTTTTCGTACGCTAGCACGCGTTCTAGCGGAGTTGGCGTTCTTGTTCTGAACCGAATACTTCTGCGAGACCATCATGTTACCTACGATGCGCTTGGACGCGTGCTGGCGTTCGACTGCACGTTTAACTCACTTCGTCTGAGACTTCTTTGCATCTACGCACCTGCGCATTCTAATTTGGTAAACTCATTTTATAAAAATCTTGATGTGTATTTTCTTGGAGGACGAAACGTTGTGATGTTGGGCGATTTCAACTGCGTGCTCGATACGGTCGCTGATGTGCAGGGCCCTGGCAGAGGCAGACCAAGCTGGAATGCGCGCGAGTTGCGCCGCCTAGTCAACCAGTTTCTGTTAACAGATGCTTATGAGCTCCTGCATGGCGGCGTCTTTGTGTGGACTTCGCGTCGCGGATTGTCGTCAAGCAGGCTAGACAGGGCGTACGTACCGACGGGCCTTTCGAGGACAGTGGGTGCTGCTAATGTAATTACGTTGCCATCCTCACCAGTACACATATCAGACCATCGCCCCTTTCTTCTGTCGCTCAGGGTTCCGGCGGCTGCAGTGTCTCCTTTCAGACCATGGCGTTTGGATGTACGCATCCTTCACGATGCCAGCACGAGAGAAGGACTAACGCGGGCCTTGCGGTTTTCGGTTGTTGGGGCCGTGCCTGGTGACTGGGATCGTCTGAAGGAGCAGTGGCGTCACCATTGCGCCGCTTCTGGTCGAGCCCTTAGAGCTCGCGTCTCAGCTGAGGTTCGTGTTATGACGGCGAAGCTCCGTATAGCTCAGCGCACCCCGTCGCCATCGGCGCTTATGTGTGCATGGAAAGAGGAACTTTCAGAGCGTCTCCAGCGTCTTTTACGATCATCCTCTCTGACAGCGGCCGCATGGCGTTGTCGGCGCAATCCAACTTCTCATCCAGAGGTGCTTCGGTTTGCACGCCAGGAGCTGTTGTGCGCTCAAGGTGCCCCTGCTTTTACCTCTTCCGTCGGTGCTGTGGCCCAGCCAGTTGGCAGGAATTTCAGTGCGTTTTTCGTCCATTTCAGGGATATTGCTCAGTCGCACTTTTTGGTTCATCGCGATGACGTTTCCGCACACCCTTTTTTTGCAGGCTTGCCGCAGGTTGCGGATGAACTTCATGATGGCCTTATGGCTCCGCCAACAACAGATGAAATCAAGGAGGCGTTAGATTCCATGAAACGAGGCTCAACGCCTGGGCCAGATGGTCTTCCTGTGGAGTTCTATTTACAATTCTGGCATATAGTAGGCCCCATTTTCACGGAAGTGTTAAAAATCTGTTTCACTCGGAATGTCCTTCCTAATTCATTTAAAAGAGGCCGCATCGTTCTGATCCCTAAAAAGTCTTCTTTCTCGACATGTCCGGCAGATTGGCGCCCTATTACCTTACTAAATACAGATTATAAAGTATTAGCAAAATTACTCGTCCGCCGTTTACGGGCTCTTCTCCCGTCCCTCATTTCCTGCCACCAGGTTTGCTCCATTCCGGGCCGTGAAATACATAGTTTATCTTCTGTAACGAGAGATATCCTAGAGTATACTATACGGCGGCGCGCACAGGGTCTTCTTGTTTCTCTAGATCAAGAGAAGGCATTCGACTTTCTAGAGCATGAGTATATTTACGGTACGCTGGATGCTTTCGGTTTCCCACCTTCTTTAGTGCTACTTATTAAAGAGATGTACAGAGATATTTCAAGCACTCTGTTCCTCGATGGCTGGGAAAGTACCGCATTTGATGTTGGCCGCGGCGTCCGTCAAGGTTGTCCGCTCTCCCCTCTTTTGTTTGTCTTAGCATTAGAGCCTTTCCTTTTGGCAGTCAATCACCATTCTCTCATTAGCGGTCTGGCATTGCCAGGCAGTGAGAGTGTACGCGTCACTGCTTATGCAGATGACATCACGCTATACTTAGCTGATGAACGCAGCCTGCTCGAAGTTTTAAACGTTTTTCGAGAGTACGCCTCCTTGTCGGGGGCTGCTCTTAATTATTCCAAGAGTCATTACTTTTTTGTAGGGTCACCTCAGAGACGTATAACGAGTACAATACCTTTGCAGTGGTGTGAGCAGATGCGCATTTTAGGAGTGACCTACGACTGTGCTGGAGTATGGGATGGTATGTGGTCTTCGGTCGTAGAGGGTATTACAGCTCGTGTGCAGAGGGCACAGACCTTTGACCTTCCTCTGCTTGAGAGGCGCTACCTGGTTCAGTCGGTCGTGCTGGGTGCCTTTTGGTACCTTTGCCACATTGTTAAACCACCCCTGCGCGTCATAAGGCGGGTGCAGACTACAGTTTTTTCTTTTTTTTGGTCAGGCGGAACCGAGCTTGTGCCTCGTGCTGTTCTTGGACAACCACGTGAGAGAGGTGGTTTTGCCTTCCCAACGTTGACCATCACGTCCTCACTGTTAGCATTGAAGTGCATGTTGCGTATCCTGCTGGGGGACGCGTCTCCGGCGCGAACCCTGGCGCGGTACTTTTTGGGCCCTTCCTTGCGCTTTTTGGATCCCTCGGCCCCAGTTAATCATGGTCCTCAATCAGAGAAGCCTACCGCTATATATACTACGGCAGTGGCCTTTTTCAGGCATGCAAGCGCAGTAGCACCTGACGTCAACATCCTTACAGACCGTGTCGTGAATATTATGGGCTCGCTGTTGTTGCCTGTTGTGCCGGCGGCTCGCCGCTCACCGATGCGCCGCGTTCAATGGGCGCGCATAACATCGACGCCTCTCCCAGACCATCTACGTGACTTTGTGTGGAAACTTGGTTGGGCAGTGCTGCCTACTTGTGATCGGCTGGAGCGGTGGGGCGTTTTACGCTCCAGTACCTGTCCGAATTGCCCGCTTCCGGAATCTAATCGCCATGCTACAGTCACCTGCATGGTAGCACGTGTCTTTTGGCGCGCCGTTCATGCGGGATTCCGTGGGCAGGGCATTTCGAGCTTTGTCTCCCGCGGCCGCTTCCCCAGCGGCCGTTTTGCTCGCCTGTTAATTGTTGCAGGTCTTTTTAGTTTATGGCGCAATCGATGCACCGCGGTCGCTGGTGGCTTTCGACGCCGAGCTGTGTGGCCAATACTTGGCCGTCTTAGAAGGGAGCTGATCAGTTTCTTGTCAGAGGAACTCTTTTTCTTGGGAGAGGAAGAGTTTCTCCGGCAGTGGTCATGCCCATTCATTTCTGTTAACAATGAACGTCTTGTTCTGGTCTTTAGACCAAACTGGCGCTAGGGTCTTCTTCTTTATTCCCCCCCCCCTTTTTTTTCCGTGTCAGATTTTTCCGGTATCACTCACTGTTAATAATCATGCCACGCCGCTTTAAATCGCACACAAGAAATTCCTGTTAGTTATTCAAAGATGTTTTGGCACTCTAATTGGCTCGCCTTACATGCTGAGCGTCATGTCAACTTGTGAATGTCAAATGTATCCGGTAACCTTGGCATGTGTACATATGTAAATAAAATTTTTTCTAATCAGCATCCCACTTTTTATACACAATTTGATATATAAAAAAAGAAAATGGCGCAGTACCTCTCTAAAATTTGGGTGGACACCTCAGCCGCACCTTAAGGAAGCGGCTAAAGAGTTTGGGAAGGCATACAGTTGAAGGTGTATATTTCAACGGTTCGGATCCATGTCGCAAATTAGCCTACGTCTTGATCATGCTTTCCTGTTGATCTGCCTAGCTAAGTAACTCAGGAGATGAACTGCAATACATGTTCAATGAGTTAGACAGGTAGAGCAGAAAGGTGGGTCTAAAAATTAACATGCAAAAAAGCAAAGTAATGTTCAACAGTCTAGCAAGGGAACAGCAGTTCATAGTTGGCAGCGAGGTGCTGGAAGTGATGAGGGAATACGTCTACTTAAGACAAGTAGTGACTGCTGATCGGGATCGTGAGAAGAGAATAACTAGCAGAATAAGAATTAGGTGTGTAGCACATAGGGCAGGTTCTCCTAGATAATGAATCGCAGTTTACCAATATCCCTCAAGAGTGCTTAGATGTAGGGTTCTTATCTGAGCGGTTAATAAAAAACTTGTCATTGATGACAAGACAGGACAACACAAGTGCGATGGCGAGGTGACAGGTTACTCAAACTTGCTTGCAATTTTAGTGATTATATACTAACTTCATATGAGTGCGAAGAGTGAATGAATCTGGTGTATCTGTTTTGTACAGCTTTGAGGGCATTTGTTAAATGTGCTTGATGAGGATTCCAGATGGCAGATGCGTGTTCCAGTTTAGTTCTAATGAGAGAAATGTATGTCTCACACGTTGAGGGGTATCCCGCAGATGACGTTTTAAGACGCCAAGTGTTCTAGTAGTCGATGACATCAGGTTCACATTCAAACGGCGCTGCAAATCATTGGAAATGGTGATACCGAAGTATATGTATGACTGAAAGAGGAAAGATGGTAAGTTAGAAACAGTTCAGTGCAAAAACAAAAGGATTTCGACGGTGGTGAAGAGACATACTTACATTTGTTAGGGTTGAGCGTCATCAGCCACTGCAACCGCCAGTTTTGCACATCATTTAGGTCTGCCTGTAGGAATTCTTTGTCAGAACTGAACGATAAATAATGCCTTCATCAGCAAACAAGCTGATATGAGAATATATACGTGCTGTAGTAAGTCGTTAATGTATATGAGGGATTACAAAGGACCGAGGGCGGAGTCCTGCACGGGCGCTGGAGGTGACTGGAAACGGCTGGAGGGATTGATTATTCATGAAGACAGGCTGAGAGCTATGCGTGATGAATTCTTCAATACATCCGATGATGTCTCTATGTAGATTAAACTGGGAATGCTTAAGAAGCAAACGTTGATGGGGTACTTGGTCGAATGCCTTAGCAAAGGCTAGGAATATGGCGTCAGTTTATAGAATAATACCAAGGTTCTCGTGAATGCCATGAAGAAACATGGATAGCCAAAAGTTTCAACAGGAAAAACCCTTGCGAAATCTGTGCTGTGACGTATGGAAGAAGTTATTGAAATCTAGAAATTGCGTGATTTGGCTGAAAATGACTGTAAAGTTGGCTGTAAAGGTAGCTGTAAAGATCCATGAGTTTGCAGGCTGTACTTGTTACTCAGACGCTGCGATAATGAAGAAGTGAATCAGTAGCACCTGTTTTGTGGACGGGAATGGCCTTCCTAATTTTTTAGTCATCTGGTATGGTTCCTTCAGAGTGACTGTGAAAACGGTGAACAAAAAATACTAGAAAAAAACTAGTTTGGTTTCTAAAAAAATTTTCCATTGATATCATCTATGGCTGTGGCAGATGATTTTTTAATATTGTCAATTATGCACGAAAGCCCATTACTGCTTAACGTTATGTCTTGAGGAATGTAGTAGCAACAAGTGGTAATGGATACCAGGGCCCTTCAGATTAAGATTAACTCAGTAAAAACGGACGAAAAAGCAGCGTTAAATGCATTTGAGCATTCGGTGTCAGTCGTTCTAACAAAAGCATTGTTAGTGAGGGCGATTGTGCGCGATAACTTTGGGTTTATCACTTTCAAGAACTTCTTCGGATTATCGACTATCATTTTGGGAGGTCTACTTTGTAAAAGGAGCGCTTAGTATTAACCACAGCGGCCAAGCACGCCCGTTCAGCGTCGTGGTATTCTTGTCATGTGTATGGGCTATCACCTCCCTTAGCTGTACGAAATGCCCGTTTTTTTTCTTATTTTCTAGCCGTTTTAATGCTTTCGTAAACCAGAGCTTCTGGTTACTCTTCCTCAAACTGCATGTTGTGATATATTTATTGGCTACTTCGCCTATTTTGTGATGTTTCAGAAGTGTGAAGTTTTAATTTACACTTCTGCTATGATATTACATTTCAAATTATTACGAAAAGTTAGTTATTTCATTGCTGATTGCTTCATAATTTCCTTTGTCGTAGGGCATAATAGTTTGTCGACAAATTTCTTTAAATACAGGTGTGAAGGCGGAAGTGGCATGAATTACTTTATGGCCGCTGATTTCTCGGAGATATGCAAGGGACTGTACGTTGTGTGGATGAGTGGTCGGCATGAGGTCCAGAGTGTCAGCTGCTTCTCCTGGGACGTGTTGCTTCAGATACCATTTGAGTCAAATAGAAAAAGAACAAAGAATTTCCCCGACTCCTCTCGGCTTATTATGGGCTAAGTTTGATTACCCTTGTCGATATTGGGCTAGTTGAAATCCTTTAAAAGGAGGGTATGTGTCTTAGGGTGTTTTGAAACAAGTTGATTTAAAATGTCGTGAAGCTTGCGAGGAAATACGGGACTACTGCGAGGTGGCCTATAACGCACTCCATTTAAGAGTGTCAGTGGTGATGCACGGCACATGAGCCATAACATTTCTAAGTCCGACGCGACATTGATGGCGGAATACGATAATTGGTCTTTGATGGCAATCATAACTCTTCATTCGCGACCTTATTTGCGATTCGCGCGGAAAAGATAGAAAATTTGGCAATTCAAACAGAATCTCCGGGTCATTGTGGTCGTTGGTCAACCATGTTTCGGTTAATACAAGTAGACTGCTGTCTGATGATGATATAAAGTTTGACACAATATCATATTTCAGCAAGAAGCTGCTAATGTTCCTGAAGGTTACCGACAAGGAAAAGTTTTGACGAGGAGTACATAGAGGATAATGCGATGGCAGGCGGGGATGAATTGATTTCTAAGATATGACTTCAGTTTCAGAAGCTTCATCAAAAATGTAATGTTTTGGGCCGATATGCAGAGTTCTAAACCTCAGGGGAAAACACACAGACTTCGCCTTTGCAAAAGCTGCAAGGTGCTTCCGGGATCTGTAGGCATGGCCCGAAAAGTCTTCACCTGCGCTGTAGCGTGCATCTTTTAATTTTGGACCTTTGGAAATTGAGAACTGGCTGTTTAGTTTTGAAGGATGTAAACTTTGCTATAATCGGTCCTCGGAGTGTCGTCTGAGGCGGTGGACACGTTCAACCCCGTTTGGGCTTATTTGGATGTCACGGTGGCCAGAACAGTGGCGAATGATTAGGTCTTCAGACTGCGAATAGGTTTAAAAAGGGTTAGTACCGTGTAAATCATAGAAAATTAGGTTGTTCCACCGGAAGCGATTTTGGGCGCCGTCCAGACGAGCCTCTAGCACACTTACTAGACGAGTGGTTTCGGTTGCAGTAGTTTGGATCGCCTCTAGGTCTGTGTGATGTAGACATACTTCCAGAGTGGCTTTCTTATGTACTAAGACGTGTGGTTAAATCTGCAATTTTTCGATCTATTGAGAGCAGATGACGCCCTGAGCTCGTGTAGTTCATTTACTAATTTGGTCTGGCCTGAAAACATCTTAGTTCGTCAAGAATAATGCCTAGCTTATCGGGGCCAGGGTTGCCCTTAATGTCACCACACACCACTAACTAGGACCGAACAACTTGAAGGCAATCGACAATGATAGCAAGGCAATACTCCGGGCTCGGGAGGTGTACAAAAATATGGTTACTGTTTTTTTTTTTTTGCAAAACGACTGTAAATGGCCAACAGCCTGCACGGCGAAGACGAGTGGATTAGAGAACTGCGTTGTCGCACCGCCGAGTGGCGGGGGCGGCAATTGCTCATTTATAGTTGTTATTTTGACTGTGGTCGCTGATGATGAGGCCCTTCAAATGGGACTGAGGATCCAGTTGCGCTAAGCCATTATTGCGGGAATAATAGCGTTTGTGGCTGTTTAGATGATTGTGCCTCCGTAAGCCGCGCCTCACAAGGGCGCGCGCTCCATCGTGGTCGACCAGGGAGCGCGAAAGATGCCCGGGAGCATGACGCAGATGATGAAGGGAGACATCATTTGTATGGCGAATAAGCGTGGATTAGACCACTGCCTTGGGGCACGGCAACCGTTCATTGTCTTCCATAATCATCATCAGCCTGACTACAGCAAGCAGGACAAAGGCCGAAGCCGACAGCAACAACAACAAAGGCCTCTCCCAAATCTCTCCATTTGACGATATCCCCAAGCCAGCTGCGGCCGCCTTATCCCTACAGACTTCTTAATCTCGTCCACCTGCTTAACTTTCTGCAGCTTTCTGCTACGCCTGCCTTCTCTTGGTATCCACTCCGCTACTCTTAAGGACCACCGGTTATGTTGCCTCCGCATTACATGTCCAGCCCAAGCACATTTCTTCCTCTTGATTTCAATTAGGATGTCATGAACCCCGTTTGTTCCCTGACCCACTCTGCCCTCTTCCTGTCTCTTAACGTTACACCTGTGACTTTCCTATCCATAGCTGCGTTGTCCTCAGTTAAAGCTGAACCCTTTTCGTTTTCCTTTAAGCTGATTCCTTTTCATCTTCCATTCCTGTGCAAAGCAATAAAAAAAGCGCACGTATGAACCGAAATTTGAAGGGGCGGAAGTCTTATTGACAACAAAAGAAGGCTCTTGTATCGTCATCTCGCCGGCATTTATCAAATCACAAGACCAGGCGGGAGATTTCAAAGGAATTCGGAAGCGCCACCTCGCAAGCACGCAGCAAATGACATGGACCGGCGTGAGATTTCAAAGGCATTCGGAAGCGCCATCTCGCAAACACGCAGCAAATTGCACGAACCGGCGGGAGATTTAAACGAGCAAATTAAATTGTCGTGCACGGGCATTACTCTATGCTATCGCATTTTGTGGCTGCCAGGGTGCTTAGCACCTCTGAATTTTTCCTTCGACTCGCGGTAAGTTGTCTATAAGCCGCAAGGTTATCGGTGATTAGGTGTCAACACAAAAACGGAACAGCTGAGCGAATAGTCCGCAAGGAAATGCGTCGAAATTCGTGTTAATGAGAAGTTGTTACTGACGATGTTAATGAGATTGGTGCGACTAAGGTGTGCACATGCCGGCCTCGTCTTTAAGAAAAAGTAATTGGCTCTTTCACTTCAGCTCCGGTCCAGAATAAATGATACGTGCGCACCATCACCGCCTATCAAAAATGCTATGAGTCTACATAAGCACGGCGAGTGAATCAGGTTGGCAAGAACAAAAAAAATTGCGTATACCTACTTGATAACAGAAATAATCAAGCCATACTCATGCATGCGAACTAGATAGGATGAATATTGTGCCTATACTGAGGCATAAAGACTCACTGTTCTGTTGAATTTTAAAATGAGCACTGCTAGGAACCCGGGCTTGGAGAACGGAATTGTGAGGGATGCTTAATGACACAGGGGCAGGAAAGGACACGGAAAAAGTAGTGGGGAATGTGCTTCCTGATTGCTAATCCAGAACATATGAGTCTGATGGGATGAATGTCACACGTAGCACTTCGCACCGCATCTGGTGCAGGACTGCGACAAGAGGCGACAGGTGAGTGCATACAACACCCGCGTGAGCAGAAGAGCTACAGGTTGCCAACGGTTGGTTACTGGTGTTGCTGGATGGTGACCTCCTCTGCTAGAGCGACACCGGCCCTCGAAGACATTATAGAGTCGCTGCGATTAATGCAGGAAGCGCAAAGACACCACCAGAGTCAACGCCTCCACTTCCGCCCAGGTCAGCAACAGAGCGCGGAAGCAGCGTAATTAAGAAATTCCGGTGAGACTCTGCACCTGGAACAGCCACAGAAAAAAGGGTGCGAGCGACGAGGCGCGCTTAGGTGCGGCGATAGTTCTCTAGATCAGACAGCAGCACTCGTAAATAATAAACACAGAGAGGTGCGCAGACTGGGCGCCGCGCGGTGGAAACTCCGCGCGATCAAGGGAACATCGCTGAGGAGCTACTACTACATAGTGATGGTAAAAAGACGTGTGCGCGCTCGATGGCCGCACAACGGTGGCGCGACGGTACGAACGCGCGATATCCACCGTGCAACGTGAAATTCGCACGAGGGAGCCGTTGTAACCTTGCTAGACACGCGCAGGTCCGCGCGAAGAACAGCGCAGGACGAGTACCTAATGCTATGATGGGACTAAAAAAAAAAAAGACTTCAAAATAAATGTGCCCCAGCCCGTGCGACTACGTATAACGGATTTAGGACAAGTACCTGGTGACTATGGGAATTCTGCAGGCTACCACCGCGTAGTGGTAGTCAGAACTGCAAGACGAGCGCACGAAGGCGCAAGCAGCAGAGAAGCCGGACGAGGAATCCGCTCCTGAAGGGCGCTAAAGTTGTGGTAACGATTACGTGCGAACACGAGCACCCGCAAAATTAACTCCAAGTTGAGGAATCTGCATTTAATGATTGCGGCGAGATGCCGGAACTCTGAAGACCGAGTGCATCATTTCAGGCGTGAACAAAGGAGGCCGCTAAGATGGGAGGGCCGCCGCCGCCTTTCGACGTCGAGGCAGACAGCTGCGCACTCAAAAAACACCGGGCCGAAAG